>JAAGAY010137011.1:0-38969 GCA_011801015.1 Ardeotis arabs | reverse complement strand
AACTCCTTTTTATTTGCCTTGGAATATGCAATGTTTTGTGAAATCTGTTCTGGAAAATGGTTAGCAAGAGGTGAAAGGAAATCTCTAGGAAAAAAAAAAAGAAAAAGAAAGATGTAAAGTAAAAACAGAGCAAGATAAGAAAAAAAATTGCTTGACTCTAGGAATCTCTGAATTCTTCCATCAGAGAGGGGAAAAGCAAATTAATGCTCCATATGGAAAAAATGCATGTCCTGATGGTTTATGGGGCATGAGTATTTCAGAGACTCACAGGGTATAACTGCAGATCCCTCCATCCAGTTCAGATGCAGTGGCAGCAGTAACTGGGCTTAGTCTCCTTCTGCCCAGCAGCTGGTCCAGATTCCTTAGTGAGGAATGACAACTTTCCACAAGGATCATCAAAGGAGACAGTATGCAATATAAGTCTGCTCATTTCATAAGCAACCTAATTTCCATACTGAAAACTGTGCCTAAGGAAGCTTGATGGGAAAAATGCAAATACAGACAGATACAGCCTGGCAGGCACAATGAGTCAAAAAGGTCTCTGTTGAAAATTAATCACAATTCTTCTAATTGAATACTTACGAAAACTTCTGTCTGGGCCTCTCTGCATTCAGGCATGTCACATACACCACAAATGCATGGATCCATGATGTGCTGAGGTCAATCTAGATGCTGACTCTCCCCTAGAAGGACAATTTTGTTGTCTCTGATCCTCTGTCTGTGTATTGTGCCCTGTCCCAAGTATCAATTTTGGCAAGCCACATCACTTCATCCATCTACTGCTTTGCTCTTTATTGCCAGCTTCCAGCCCAAGTAGCCAGCTGGGTACCAGTGACCAGAGAGAGGACTTGTAACCTGGACCAGAGAGGAGGAAAGCTGGCCTCTTTCTCCATCAGTAGCTCATAGCATGAGCTGATAGTGAAACTGCACCTCAAAGCCACCCTTTATAACATGATATGGGGAACTGATCACTTTGTGCTTGGAAATAAAAGACTCCTAATTGGACTGAGCTTTTGCTCCTCACAGCAGTGGTGTTCATGCCAGGATCTCCAGTTAAAATTGATAGTGATCATTGCTTTTGGTATGATTCAGAGGATTGCTAGTGCTAACTAGCTTTGTTAAAATTGTCTTTGCTTTGGTGGGCCAGCACTGGATCCCAAATCTTTTGAGCATGGTCCAAAGTGATTTTAGAGTTCATGCTCAAAACGTTTCGTCATGCTGATTGCTCATTGTGAAGGCACAACGGCACTGGCAAAGGGCAGAGGTTTCACAGCCTTTCCTATGTCACTACTTAAGCCTTTTGGGTTTTTGTGATGATATACAACATTTGAGTAGGAAATAGGTTATGAAACACCAGGGAACAAAGAACAGAACAAAGAACCAGAAAGGGCATGGGTATCCTGCTATGTAAGGAGTATTTCTAGTCTTGCCTCCTATAGCTCTGCTTAGAGAGGAGGACAGGGATTTTTTTCACTGTCAGTTATGAAGATTTCTGCCATGGCCATTGGTAGGGACTCAACACAGTATCCCAAGATCACTGCTGCCAAACCTGATAGGTTTGTTGGCTCCCTCCGTTTATGGGCAATGTCCCTAATTCACCCATTCTAGGACTACAGGATAGAAAGAGAAATTTGCTCTTCCAAGGACTGGAGGCCTCAGCCCCATACAGGAGCACCCTAGAAACTGTTTCCCTTCAGCAGCTGTGTGCTTTTGGCTAGTATCTGCTGGTGGCACAGCTGGAGGTGGGTATTGCATGAACACCCCGGAGGCTGGGGTGAGACACCAAGACAACAATGGCTATACCTTCCGGAAAGCATTCTTAATAGAACTGCTGTATTTCCACATCTGCATTTGAAAGATCTTGTGCACGCTCACATTTTAAGCATAAGCAGAATTAGCACATTGAGGGGCAAAAGATTTACAGACCACACTCAAAATTTTAGTCTGTCCATTTTTTGAAATGGAAAATGGTGCTTACATAAGCACTGTAACCATCTATTACAAAAAAGTCTTTCTGATGTCTGAGATAGCCCGAGTATAGTTCAGCTTGGTAACATGCTTTAAGAAAGCTCAAAAGGTCTTTCAAGTCTTTCATTATTTAAAGACTATTCCAATTTATGCAAGTGGGGCTGTATTGTTAATTACACATACTTTGTGTGTGTGAAGATGCGAAATTACATGCAATTTCTGTTTGAATGTGTTTTGATATACAACAAACAGATTGAACTTTCAGCCTTCAACTTGCAATCTTTCCTAACAGTCATCTGAAGATTATAAAAGCATTGAACGTGGCCACCTTTGGACCACCAATGTTATTGTGGTGATTCAGGTTCTCCTTTGAAAATGCTGAAAGAAGATCATACTCCAGCAGGAGAAAGATGAGACTCAGTATTTTTCCTGTCCATCTTCGCAGCACTTGGATATTTGTTTCTGTATTGCTACTGATTCATATCAGAAATGCCTTTGTCCATTTCTCTCTTTCTGCTACAATAGCCCAAGTAATTAACTAAGTGAAGAGGCTGTCAATTAAACACTGATACTAATCTTGGCATAAAAGCTCCCTTAAGAAACACTGAGTTGGAACATATTTTACAGCGTCACCACTGCCTTCATTCAGCACACGTCTCGGTCAATTAAGTGCTCCAAATGTTTGTGTGTCATCCAGGCAACATTAGTAGCATGAACAACCCTTGCTATAGATACAGTCCCTGCAAAGAATGCCTGGGGAATACAATGTCTATTGTGCCAGCAAGGCTGATTTTATCAAGCAAGGGACATTATATAGTTAATTAATGCCAAGATCTTTAATGATAAGATTGTCAAGGACAATTAAGGAGATGATTATAAGTGTCCTTGGTAACAAGAATGCAATACTGATTTTTAGCTTACTTTCATTAAGTGTGGCTTAAAGGTCAGTTTCTCTGAAGTGTGAATACTTAAGCATTCTTTGGATAGATGTCATTATACATTAATCTCAGGAGGAAAACATTTTTCTAATCTATCCGTGCAGCAAATGAGAACGAATGTGATACTCTTGCAAGAGAAATTAAGGTAACATATTTCAATGAGAAACATCCAGCCAGTGTTGCATCCTCAGCAACAGCTCTGGGTCCACACTCTGAGATTAAGTCAGTGGAAAGACTCGCTCTGACTTCAGCCCCGTCTGATTCAGGACCACGACCATGCAGTCGGTAGATGAACAAGCTCTCCTCGTTAAGACCACTAGTGCTTAGGAAGCTTCTGTTTCTTACCTGCCCAATATCAGAAGGTATGCCAGCTTTACTGTGTCTCATCTACGCAGCAAAACCAAGCTCAAATAACATTTGGCCTAAAATCCCTCCGTGAAACGGATAAGCTTGCAGAAGACACGTGATTGATACTAGTAGCATAGATCACGCCTTGAATGTTGAAATTAAAAGATTAATTGTCCATTAGAACTGGAGAAGGGCATGTTGCAAGAGGACATTTCAGCCTTCTACAAAGACATCATCAATGCAGGGCACTTTATGATTTAAAGTCTTAAGTAATTACATTAAAGATTAATCCAGTGCTGCATGTATGTTTAGGGACAAACAAATTCTACTGCCTCTATCCATAATCCCCTCTGTAACGGACATTTTAGGATGCTCATAAGAAAGCTCTTAGAGCTTTTGTAAAAGGAATAAGGAAGAGAGTTTTCTTACCAGAGTATCCCTCATAACTTAATTCAGTAACAGGCGTCTCTCCAATGGGCCAAGGATTAACCACTGCCTTAAAAATAAAATATAAAGAAAGCACATTTTCCAAGGTGAGAATACTGTGATCTACTGTTCATTTAAGTGGTGGGAGCAGACTAGTGCAAAGAGTGGCATACCTGAAGCTTGAATCTTCCAAAAGCTTATAGCAGCTGCTAGCACACTTGGAAATCAATTTTAAGCAGGAATTGTTTGAGGAAAGGATGTACAATTACAGAGACATGAAAAAAAAAAATTGCTTAGAAAAATCTTCCAAAGTTAAAACCAGATATGAACACTTGATATAATTTTTTTAAAAAACAACAGCTATAAGGAAGGAAGAAAAGGAAAGCCTTTAGACATAAAACACAATACACAACTTCTGTTCAGAAAAATGAAAGGATATCTAAAATATGAGTGGCCATTTCATTAAAACTAAAGGTAAGGCATTAAAAAAATACAAAAGAAGACTGCATACTAGGCATTGGATTAATATAGGAAGAGATGGTATAGTTAGAAATAAAGTACAGAAAAAATAAAGAGATTTAAGAGAGACTGCCATGCCACCTTTAGAACAAATAATCCTATATGGTGCAACAAATGGAAGAGGAAGCTTATTGTTTGGGGAAAAACACAACACGAGGAAAACTTTTGCTAAAATTACTTATTTTCAAAACCAGCAGGTTCAAATTTGCATCCAGAAGGAGCTCCTCAGATCAGCTAAAGAGCTCTTCAGATCAGAATTTGCAGCAGTAAGGTAAGAAGATAGAAAGGATAGAAAACTGTTCTTTTTTTTAAAAAAAAAAAGAAAGGAGAAATGACTAAAGAAGTTGACAAGTTGACAACGGAAACTTGTGCCAGTTACCTGGTGTCAGTTCTGAGCAAAGTAATGAAAGTCTGTTCAAGACTACCAAGAAAGAAATATGTTCAAGTCTACCAAGACTAAGTAACTATAAGCCACAAAAACATAGTTAAAGGTAATCAGCGTGTTTCATGGAACATTGGTCTTCTTAAACATAAAAAGCACTAAGACCACACATTTGGCCAATAGATGCAACTACTTTCTGACAATATAACTTGGATTTATCCCAGGTATCTGGTATAGTACCAAATGCCATATTTATTTTAAACCTCCAGTTCACTCTTAACCAGGGACATGTCCTGTCTGCCAGTGCCTGGCAGCCTGGCCACAGCTGCAACACAAAACAGGATATAACAATAGCATGTGAGAAGAGACTCAAAAAGATAAAATAAATAATATCACAGCTCACTGGCAGAGGAGCCAAATTCTCTGCTGATTTACTTCCATGCTTGAGGATGTTTCTGAGTAGAGCTGCGTCTTAGTGAGCAAAAGGCAGAGCCTGGAAGCACAGCCGCTTGCCCTCTTCACACCAGAAGCTGTGTGTATACTAGTAGCTTCAATTTAATCTGCATACTTGGAAAATTGAAAGGTTTGTTTGCATGTGAAAAATACACAGAAATTTTGAAGCACCAGCAGTAGAAGAAAAATACACTGATGCTTTTTTTGCTACACAGAAACAAATCTGTTTGCAGGAAGGTGGAAGAAGAGTAGGAAATAAAATCAAAAGTGCCAGGTTTTTGCACAACACTTCATGTTCAGCATCAAAGCTATTTTGCCATCAAGGATATTCTGTTATAAGCAGCAGGTGCTGCTCAGTGAGTCTGTTTTTCTTAACTACCTTATAATTTCTTTATTATTAATCAATGACATTGCAGCAAAATTGCAGTTCTGATTGTCCATGGACACACAACAGTTTTATTCAGCATGCTGCCTTCCTGGCGAACTGATGGATTGCTTTTGCTGGCTCCGAAACTTGAACACGCAGCCTTTCTGATGCTGACAGATTCCATCTGCTCCCCTTTAATTAACATCTAATATGTAAACCATCTAATACATGTAACAGTGCATAACAAGGGATTAAGAAATAGGACGTAACCCTTCATCATAAAGCTGTGTCATCTCTTAGGATCTCATTACGAATGGTAAACAGTACCAAAACAAAATGGGAACTACACAGTAGTAGAAACAGCAACATGTAGGTACTCTCACTGTGACAAGTATAGGTGTCTATGAACACAGAGACAAAATAAAGAGGAAGGTGCAACAGCTTTCATAAATGGATTCACATAGGTACTGCTCCAGCTCAGACATCAGCTGATTTAATGCAATTACAGGGAAGAATGGGATCTACTAATTTGTGTTCCCAATTACTGCTAGTTAGATAAGAAGCATTGTTTCTATAACACTCTGGTGCAATCCATTAAACCCATTAAAAGTGCTAATTAGCTCATGTTCTACAAATGAAAGTGTCCCAGCTGTACTCTGCTGTCTAATACCTGCCAGCAGCCAAAAGCTGGGGATGAAAATATACAAAGAACACCTTCTAGGAAAGCCCTGTAAACAAATTAAGATGTCAAAAGTAAGGGAGATAAAACACTTCTCTGCATCCCAGCAGCTGATGAGCAGGCACGAAATTCACGTGGCTGGGGGACGGGGCTTGCCACCATTCATGGCTACCTAAGTTATGTGAAAGGTCAAGGCTGCTATGTTTTCATGATAACATCTAAGCAGAACACAAGCATTTGGAGAGTCTCATCCACACATCTATCTGGTGAGTTAGATTAAACTCATGCAGAACAGCTGCAACAGGGCTTGCCATGCTCAACAAAGGGCAGGAAGATTAGAGACCTCCATAATAAGACATGAAAGACTCCTAATGGCAAGAGGAGAAGGGGAACTGTGCTCACTAACCCGCAGCAATGACAAAATCATTATTTGAAGCCTCTTAGAAACGAATTAAAGGGGGAGGGAGGAAGAGGGGGACAGTACGAGATCAACACTTCCTGGCAGGGTTGGCCTTTGGTTTTCTGCAGTATGTGAGCTACAATCTTGTGGTACGAGCTCTTGAGCTAATAATATTAAGTTATACCAATTGTTTTCCATTTGCTCAAAATGGATCTTGGGAGGCCATTCCCCGAAAGCACACTCACTGAAACTGCTCTACACTGCAGGCTGAGCAGGTCTCCAACAGGAGAGAGGAAAAAACAGCTCACATGTCATTAAGGCATGTACATATTTATTTGCGTTTCCCTCTTCCCTGCTTCCAGTTTCAGGAGATGTGTAAACAAATGCCTCACTCCAACCCACACGAGACAGCACAGGAGCCCATCATTCACAGTATCTTCAGTGGGGCCTGGCCAAAAGCTTGAGGGGAAGAAGAAGGGTAACAGTGGGATCCGTCTCATCTGGGACTGATTTTTCAATCAATGACTGTTGTCATCAAAATGGAAAAAAAAGTGATTGCATTGAAGTCAGTGCAAATCAGCATGAGTTGACTTTAGCACGTGCCTCAGATCTCTGCTTCTTGGAGCTTGGGTACTTAATACAGTGAATATTTAAGAAGCAATGAAAATAAATAAAATTCACGAAGACTGCAGACAGATGGCAATGAAGTGCCTCACGAGAAATGTGCCAACGCTGCCAACAACCCCAAAGTGCAGGGATCAATAATTACTGCTAACAACAGACACCAGAGTTTTAGCATGTCCATGTCAGAGGTGCTCCACAAAGAGTTCTCAAAAGTCAAAAAGTCTCTCATCTTTGCTTTGTTTTCTGCCCATCTTTCTTAACTTTTCTGTTTGCACCACAAATGTTTTTGGCTGCTAGAAAGGTGTATTTTTGTCAGGACTGGCTGTTCATGTCCTGTCCTCTTCACTCCAATTGATGGTCATGTTTACACTGTCACAATGGCAGTGTCTGAGTGCTCCTTAATAAAACACTCGTATCAATATTGTGACAAGGCACAAGTTCTGCTTGCCTGTACTATGTACTCTTCAGGCATTACATACTCTGTGCTATCTGTAATTTAGTACTGTCTTGAGAAAAGTCCTAAAGGGGAAACAAACAAAACCCCAAGTCCTGGTCTTTATTCAGTTGCTCCTAAAATAGGTGGGTTTTCCAGTTATTATGTTTATTTGCTAAACATACAGATAAATTGCTTTCTGATCCTATTGTTTTCTCTGAATGTTTTTGAAGAGAATGAACCTTCTACTGGGATAATTTATGTGCCGAGATTTGCTTCATAGTATTTTTCAGATCAGACCTGTATTTCCCAGCCCTTTTTTTTTTTTCCTGCCACAGGCTAAATGCATTAGATGGATACATGATCATTCAAAAGCCATTAAATCTTCCTTTTGAGAAGGGACTCTCTAGCTAGAGTTTCACTCTTATCTCCAGTTCCAATCGGAGGAGGAAGTCCTGCTACAGCGATCTTGCCTTGAAGCCTTCCACCAGTATCCTGCTCTGCGGGAGAACATGTGTTCTCCTCTCTGCACCCCAGTGGTGTCCAAAGACCCTGCCAAAGCAAGCATCTATTATCTGCCTGATCTCTGTGTATTTGCTCTCTTGGGAGTGGTAACCCTGCAGCAAGCAAGCTGAAATGCAGATTTGCTGTGGCAGAGCCTTGCTCCAGACAACATCCTGGATGGAACACAGGGCGATTTCTGGGTTTGAAGCCATGCTCTTTAGGGGAGGAACATACACTTCCACTGGCTAATGGAGGGTACACTTCAGTAAAGTTGGGGAGAAATTAAAGGCAGGCTTTCATAGTGATGAAATAAATTAATCAGAAAAGTACCATAGACTAGGTAGTCACAACAGACATGTTTACATGTTTGCAAGCATCAGTCTGTAGGTTATCCAGCCCTCACTCGCTCTCCGATCAGCTGCTATGTTCATAACTGCTGCAGCCAGAGCAGCTCCTCCATGTGGGTCCCAGGGGCTGGAGGGGAGAGGAAGGGAAAGAGTTTGTTAGAAACAAACACCTGCAGCTGGACTAGAGGCCAGCTGAGATGGCCAACCCAATCCCATCAGCAGAAACAGATGAGGAACAGGAATTTAAGCGGGTAATCCTGTGAGCAGCAGAAGTCATGCAGAGAGGTTTGCTATGGCTGCCTTGCATGGATTGTCTGCTTCTTAGTAATCTGGGCGAGCTCAAATTACGACATTCCCCTTTGGGGAAACTACTAATCTTGGTGTGTTTCCTACACTTATCTAACAGCTTTCTCAAGACTTAGGAGTTCAGTGTCGTGGAGCTTTCTCAAGACAGGAGTTCAATATCATGGAGGTCTCCCTCATTCAGATGTTTTTGAAACGGACAACAGCATGCAAATAACCACAAATACAGACTAAGCAGAGTTTACTTACAGAAATTGTACACTTTTACAAAACAAACTAGAAGTGGTTTGACAGCATGCAATCAAAATCTAGCAAGTTTCATGAAAGGCTCAAATGTAGTTTTGGGTAAAGATCTTACTCAACTCTAGACTTTGACTACTTATTTTCATATTGATTTATCCATCTCCTTTTTTTTTTTTTATATCCCAGTAGAAGTTTGTAGTTTTAACATGACATTTAGTAGCTCTCCACAAATAGATGAACCAAAGTTAAGCTTGTATCTCCAAGGAGTTGAACTCAGTCAAAGCATATGCTTTGTAGACCTTGGTAATATCATGCCAGTGCAAGGGGAAAAGCTGTGGTCATATGTCAGTGAAGTTTTAAAAATTGTTAACCAAACCTGAAGAGCTATTTTCCAGGCTAAGGACTGTTGTTTTCTTCTCAAGAAAAAAAAAACATCTTTTGCACTGGAGCAAAGAATGCAAGCAAGTCAAAGTCGTACAGAACAAGTAGCTGAGAAGTTGTCAACCCCTGTGTTTCAGGCAGGACTGCTAGTGGATTTCAGGCATTTCTGTCTTACTTAATCACTGTTAACTGCAGCCTGGAATGCTGACACAATGCGTAGTGAAAGCAAAGAGTGTAAATTGGGCATGATAGAGGTTTCTTGGTGCAGGAAGGAAGTAACATAACACTGAACACAGCTCAAGTTGCACTGTGAGAACAGAACGAACAAGCAAACCAGGTCTCTTTCACAAGACAGCAGAGAGCAAAAACCATATAACCAAAAAGCGGTTTAGAAGGAAAAAAGTAATTAAATGTTTCCATTTTAGTCCACTTCCTAAAGTGATCTTTTGAAATACAGGAAGAATGGGTATAGCTTTAAAAGCATGTTATCCTTTAGTTAAAATAGTAATTTAAACAATTACACATGTTGATTAAGAAACATCTTAAGTGCCACAGTCTTTTTTTCCAAAAGTTTTCAGGAATACAACTCTTTTCAGCTCTCAGTGACACTCACATTCAGAACTTCGAAGAAGGATCTTCAAATGTGCCTGCTGTTTTACTGAGAGCCCAACACACCCATGTGAATAAGAGTTCAGGATGTAGGTCCTGCTGAGAAATCAAATGCCTAAACTCTGCAGGCTTAAAATTCCTGCAGTGTGTTTAAAATGGGAAAAGCTTTTTGAAACTCTGTCCTCAGGTCCTCAGGTTGTTGAGGTTTGAGCAAAATTCTTGGAAGTATACTTCTCAAAACCTCCATATATCAGTATCTACCTTGCACCTCCCAAGTGTCCCCCACACAGAGAGGTAACGAGTGACTTGACGTGGACCTTGGTAATGATCGGCTGCTATTCCTCTGTGTCTCAGCAGACTGACACTTCTCCCAGCCCAGCTTGCCTTACGAAGTTTTTCCCAATCCTCATGCCCTTATTCTCAGATGTTGTCTTTCACTCTGGTGCTCTTGGTAGCCCAGTGGGTCTGACTCACTTAATGAGAGTCTCATGGGAGACGGCCATGGACTTGTCCAATGATAGTGGCTGTCAGTGGTCACTGACTATCAGCTGCATTACCTTCACCCTCCCAATCTCACTGAGGGCTTTCACCTCATGCCAGCTGTAGGCAGTGAATACTGGTGCCTACAGGCAAGATCAACAATGGTGCAGTTAAACAATGGAAGAGGTCCCAGGCACACTGGCAGGCTTTTACCTCCACTGCAAGGTAGAGCTCCAGGAGCCTGAACTCAATAGCTTCATGCCTGTGAGCATGGGAGAGCCCATCCAGGACCCCTGGGGCTGCTGCCTGCCATGGACCTTGCAGGGGAATTTCTGGCAGCTGGTGGGAACAGTCTCCTGTGCTGCCTCGGGTCAGACCAGCACACGTGAGTGCCGCCCCATACAGTAAGGACAACCATTACAGATCAAGAATGTTGAACATGTTGAACACCCAGTACCAAAACCCTACAGGTAACAGGTTGCCCAGAGATATTGTGGCATCTCCATCCTTGGTGATACTAAAAACTTAACTGGACACAGTCCTGGACAACCTGCTCTAGGTCACCTAGAGCACGGAGGGTAAATTGGATGATCTTCAGAGGGGCCTTACTACCTCAGCTGTTCTGTGATCCTGTGAAGCCCTGTTAGCTTACTGCAGAGTAGAACTTGCAGCCCTGCTCCTTGGTAGCACCCGACACATCTTCACCAGCAGCAAGAGCGGCATGTGGACAACCTGCATACGCACCGGCATGTGGCTTTGAAAGACCTGGTGATACATCTGCCCTAGCACACAGGGGCTGTGCAAGGGACAGATGGATGCAGGTTGTTAGTGCAGTGAGCCTTGGGGTCCACCACACCCTGAAATCTCTGTGGAGCTCAGGAGAAGCCCCATGGTGGCACTTTAAGCTTCTGTTTGAAGAATGGACAGAAAGGAGACTCAGACACCAGGGGAGAGGGGACAACAAGAAGCAGTCTAGTATTTCCCCCAGTTCCCTGTGATTGTGCTTCTGTCCCAAAACACTGAACCTTCTCCTTGGAAAAAGTCTTTGGAATCTTATTGTCTGCAGAGATTTTATAATAAATCCTGTTTTAACAATTAGGCTTACCCTTACTAGAACCAAGTGAGTTATAGAAAAAGATTATTTTGGCTGTACACAGCTACACTCTTGCTGCCCTAGCAAATAATTTTTCTCTGAAGCTGGTGAAAGGCTCCCCAGGCTGAGGAAGACCAGCTTTTTTTGCAAGCACCCAACTCAGAATTACCCTGACTTAAAATCATGAAGAGGTATTGGCCAAATTTACAAATCATTCTTTAGTCTCATCCACTCTTTTCAGAACAAAAATTACTATTTAGCTGCTCTGAGATTGACAGCCTTACTCAGATATTCAGTACCATATGAAGAATACTCCAGAGAAAATTGCCATCAAATTCTGTAGTGTATTTCTTAGAGCTATTATATTATAGAGTCCACATTGTTTGTTGTATCTAGTTACACTACACTACAAAAAAGCCTCTCTTTTTTGTTACATGCCACCTCATTTTACCTTCATAAAGAAATGTTTAGGTTTCTATCCTTTTGGATGCAGACTGAATAATGCCACTTTTTGTTTATGAACATATATTTTGAATTTCAACGATAGAACACAAGGACAGACTCAATGAACAGCTCTATTATACTTAAGAAATTGAGTTTCTATTCATAAAGAGCTGAGTAGCTCCTGTTAGATGGTTTCCCATACAAAAACCACTGAATACCTCCAAATGAGACTGACTATATCAAAACACTAAAACATGAATAGGATTTCTTCTCAAAGCAAAGACTGAATCAAAGTCCAACTATACTGATACATCTTCTAATACAGTTACATACAATCTAAGAAGTGCCTTTACTTTGGCTTAGAATCACTCTGTTTCTGCTACATTTTTTTCATAAATATGCATCTTATTATACAGAGGAAGGGCTTTTTGGAACAGCATAAAGGACACATTTACACACTAATTATGAACAGTATATGATGTTTGCCATGAAATAAAATACTTAACCATTTTTCAGCTTTAGAACATCTTAACTTTGTGTTCATCTTTTTAATTGTCTGCTACTACTTTTAAAACATATGTACATGAACAAAAGTGACTGTAATAGTCTTTGATAATTTTTCAAGAGTTATTCAGGAAAAGAGGACTTCATTCCCTGGCTTAATGACAAAAATAGTCTCTTGAGTGGCAGGTCTTAAGTGAAACAACAGAAAATAAAAGAGAGAAAATATTTCACTTTACACAGAAGCCACATGAAACCTTATCAAATTGTGCATCAGATAACAGAATACAGTAGAAGTTTTCAGAGACAGAAATTTTTCAGGCATGCAAGCACATATTCCAGACAATACATATGACTGTCTGTTTTCCCAAGGCAAATTTTGTCATTTGCAAGGGATGAGCAAAATATTAGCATTGATCTGTTAGTGCTTAATATCCTTTCTGTTTAGTTGTAAGTATAAGACAGTGTGCAGACTAATGGAAAGATTGGCTCAGCAGTTGTAGCAAACCTTTGCTGAACATGAAGAAGGTGAAGCACAGGCATCCCTAATTCAGTTCTCTGCTCCCTGAGAGTCTCCCTATGCCCAAAATGCAGAAAGTAGAATCCAAGTCTGTCTGGCAGGAATATAGATGGCGGATATTCTGCTGGATTTTCCAAAAATGAGGCCACAATAACCCATTCACTTACTAATAACTGATAGAGTACACAGCAGTGAACAGGTTCCCTAATTCAATTTTAAGTGTAAATGAAGAATGGATACTTCATTGCAGAGAGAACATAAGCCCAGAGGAAGGAACATAAGTGTTTTTCATCTCCAGCCTAAAGTTTAAAAGGCAAAGCTCAATCATTTGTTGATGCCACAAACCTTTTTTTTTTAAGTTTCTGTCTAAAATGTTCAAGTTCAAGAAGACTTTTGGCTTAAAAGGGTTTATTGTTGTTGTCCTTACTTTAAAAGATCTAAAACTCTTAAGCACAGTGGCCATGTGCTTCAACAGCAAAGCCACTTAGACACAGCAGTATTTCTGCTAATGGAAGCACCGTTCAAAGGAAGAACACCACTCCTTAGTTTTCCGCCACAGCCAGCGTTTGCTAGAAGAGAAGAGACATTGAGCTCTGGCTTGTGGTGAGTAAATGTTAGATTACATTTAGCAAGCGAAAGTCAAAAGTGCTTTCTCTCTTGCTTTTTAGTTAATGGTATCTGCTCTCTTACAACAGGGGGTGTTTGTTGTTCCTTCTACGCTAAAATACATATTTTGGTCACAAAACTGATTCTGCTCTGTTACTCACAGTGGGAGCGCTTCACAGTGAATATCTGTGTCCACTTGTTTCACTTAATTTCTGGACATTAATGAGAATTACCCTAATTTATGAAAATTACATAGAATAATTTATTTATGATGAAGGCTTATGAGCCACACAGTGGCTGTGATCAGTTACAGACAGATAGGAGGGGAATTATTACTCACTGTTGATAAATTTGCCAGTGACCAGTAAACCCTTGCTATGCCCTGCAGAGATTTTGCTCAATGCACTCAAATTAGAATTGCCCATTACTTTTTCCTGTGTTTCCCCACCTTGGAGGCAAGGGCAGAGCAGGACTGAAGAACTAGCTTTTGGCTGTGGGAGACCTTATTTTAGGCCCTTTATATGCCACAGATTTCCTGTGCATTCTCACAGAAGATGCATGAGGTCAACCCAACAGGGTCCCAGCCCCTGGGGTCTGGGCATGAAGTTCATGTGCCCCAATAGACCCGAAAAGTTTGATGCCTAAGAACAGGAACAAGCCACACTGATGAGCAAATCTGTACCTGAATTTCTGCTGCCTTGCTCAACTTAAGTGCTTTCCCACAGCTTGGAGTTTCATAGCCCTACATCTCCAAAAAAGGTGCCTCTTCTTGGGTGGGAGCTGGCAACTTGCTCTTCTTCTAAGTAACAGCGCAAAGTGATGAGCCAGGGAGTGGGGGGCCCTTGGGAAGGTTCAAACCCCCAGTGCCTAGTCTGCAGGCTCTGCAGGGACACATCTGATCTTCGCTGTCTCTGAGGGGCTCAGCCAGCAACTCAAAGGGTCAGCAAGACCAAGATCATGCAAGCAGGAGGATGACTCCATAACCAGGTAAGTGCATTCACTCAAGATCAAAGTAGGAGAGGCGAGAGATCTGCCCTGACCTCCGATTCCTATCGACAACACCCTTGATGTAAAATGGATATGCACTTCAAGGCCAAGGGCCAGATCACAGGGCCTTCTCTCCCTGTGGAGGGACTTCTCACCAGGCTGCAGAGCAGGAGCTCATTTTCTCGCTGACTGACCCCATTAACTTGATAGTCCTTGCTGAACAGTAGCAAAGCCTCAGCGCAGACACGGAGAGTACGTGTGACCCCTTGGTCTCACTGAGGCGGGGTTTAGTGGCTTACTCTTTCTTCTTTCCAGCTGCTTTTGTGGACCTGGGCTTGAACGTTCTTGTGCCTCAGGTCTCCCTCTCATGTTGCAAAAATGAGCATGTTAACCTTACGAGCTGCACCATGGGAATCACAAAAATAGCAGGTTAGTTACAACATGTCCCCTCAGCAGAGAGCAGCTGTCCGTGCACTTCAGCTGGGTACGTATGCATCAGGTGAAAATACTTTTAAAAAGGAAAATAGCTGGCTCCAACAAGAACCTTGCAAAATGATTGCAACACAGACCAAAATTTTCACAGAAAGGCAGATTTGCAGTATCAAAATCTTCAACAAACTCTAATTTCACAAAGCACAATAAAACATACCCATCATAAAGCATTATTTAGCACCTTCTAATTCTTCAATTCACAGTGATATTGTCAGTGTTGAATATTTTTTTATTTGAAGAGTGCTTGATTCAAAACAAAACAAAAACCAGTTTAAATAAAACATTTTAATTTGGTTCTTTGAGAATTTCATTTCAGATCAACCCAAGGAGTATAAAGATGGTTTTTAGTTGTTTGAACCAAAGTCAAATAACTTTAAATTCTGGGTTTCTGGGTCAATTGTCCATTATGTGAGGCAGACAATTCCATCTAGTCTTAATGTGTTGTCCTAATATTAGACTATGCCGAAACATCCAGGCAATTACAGGCTTAAGATGCATTTTGCATGAAGTACACACCACTTACTACACACTACCCAATGTGAAGTAGCGTTTTCATGCATGGATTTTACAGTCCCAGGTGCAGTTGTCACCACAACTGGTAGATTTGGGTTTTCTCAGGATTCCCTAAGGCAGCACCAGCAAGCAACTCCAAAGGTGGTTTCACTCATAATTGGACTGATGCCATGGTTGCTTCAGAGGAGAATCTAGCAAATTTGTAACTCACTAACCTAAAAATGAAGGTGTGCTCCAAGAGTTTAATAAAATAGTGGTAATCAGCATTTCAGTCTCTTCTTACTAAACCCACAGATTATTTAATAAACTATGAAGGAACTAATTGCCAACAAAGTTCCCTGACAGGTAACGTGAAGTAGGTTAGGTAAAAAACATCCACTGCATCTCTCCCTGCTTCTGTACTTCCATGGCCAAGGTGAGACTTGAGCTAGTACCATCCTTACCCTCTTCTTCCTCAGCTGGTGCCAATGTCTCATAAACCACTCTGAGCCATAAACAGCTTTTGTCCAACATTGCTATTTGTAACCATTTCAAAGCAGACATTCTCTCGTTAGCTATCCCACACACATCTCCAAGTTTAAAAATATGATCTATCTTAGGGGATCACAAAAATCCACTAATGCACTACAGACCAGAAGTGGTGGGATTCACATGTTTTCGACAAGGCTATGTCCATCCTGCTACTCCACAGCTCTGGTCTCCTTAGGCTTCCACTACATCAAAAATGCTGTTTAGTTCAGTCTGCTGAAATTCAGTAGCAGGCTGATTACAAGTGAGTTGGGAACATTTATTTGAACAAGCTGATATGGACAGCCTAGTGCCACAGGATTACTCAGCTAAATTAAAAGGAAACAGGAAGAGCTGCAAGAGGCATGCTTCTGAATGTGTGTTGAATTCAACTCTGCTCCATACTTATTTTACTTGAAATATTTCAGAACTTTGGCATATAAATTAACAATGGCAGACTGACAGTAGCCAGGTCCTGATTATTTCCATGTTCAGTTATGTGGTTAATTCACAGAAGTGTTAAATACAAGCTCTCCGCCACTCAGGGACAAGATGCACATGCTCACTCCTGGTGTATATTGGTTAAATACACTTGAAAGGAGGTAGAGTAATGAATTTTTTCCTTTCACTATCTCACCACCTGACAAAGAACCTGGTACCCCGTGGTCTGCATCTGCAATCCCTTTCCCCTCTGGGAAGGGGTCTCCCTCTTCCCACCCACTCACCAGCACAGGGACCCAAGTTATTTTCTTACCACTGAGTAATCCTATAAACAGGGGGATCTGAGCATTAGTCTGTTTACTTCTTTCTTGCTCAACACTGTGCTGGAAGGATTAGTGTGAATTTAAACCGCAAGTGCAAAGTGACAAAATGGGTCTCCAGCTTTCAGGTTCGTAGCTCAGACTCAGCACACACAATGCAGTCCCTTGGATTTGTTTTTGTTTTCTTTATCTTTTTTTTTTCCCTCATTTACAGACAGCACAAGAATTTCAAGAATATGTAGAATGTCAAAACTGGCACCTTTAATCCTTCCCATACAAGGGAAATGGTGTTTCTGCAGCTCCACTTCCTTCTCTGTCTGGATTAGCCACGGAACAACAAAAGCAGTGGATTTTCATTAAGATCTGGTGCCTAAACTAGGGCTGGATGACATACAAGACAGGCCAGGTGAGGTTAATGTTTTGTCTATTGACATCTTGCCACTGATACCACCATATCTTCAAAGGCAGTGTGTCACTCAGCCGCCCCTCAGAGGGCTCAGCACTCTCGTAAAAGCTGTATGAGTAGTTTAAAGTTGAAATAAGTTCACATTGACAAAGACACTATATGTTTCACAACAGCCTCACACACTCCTCTCCTCCTAAAGAAGGATATGTGAGAATTTTACACCCACATAGCCCTTTTCAAGGAAGTGCCCAACTCGAGCAGGACCCTTAGGAGCCTTGCTGTGTCTGGGGTCTAGTAACCTTTCGCTGCAGAAGTCCATAATCAGTTATCAACCATTTTCTCCCTACTGCATCTTGTGGTTTGCTGCAAATTGGACATAAGCAACATCAGCCACTACAGCAGCAAACACCACTTAAGGTCACCGTGGCCAACAGGAGCTGGTCATGAATTTCCATTTCTTATTTACATTACAGGGAGCTGAACGGCTCTTGCATTCTCATAAAAATAACACAGGATGTTTTGTTATTACCAAAATTTTTATTAGCAAGCATCCTCATGCAACTGACTTTCACCTTGCATGTATTTAACAGCTTCTTCATAGAGAGGAGAGGGCACAAGCATTTGATCCAACAAGGGGAATGTATGTGCCATTATTTCCAGGATCTCAGAGCAGCTGCACTGCCTGAGAGTGATAATTGTTAAAGCTGTTCTGGAGTCAGAGAAATTAAACTAACTGTCTCATAACTGAGAGACATGCCAACTCATTGGCGTGTCTGCAAGTGAGTGTCAAAACACAAAAGTGTTTATTTATGACAGTGATATACTCTGGATGAGTTCAAGGAGCAGAGAGCATTGCTGATAAATTGTTTTGAGGAACCCGGAGGTGACTGTGGAAGTATCAGACTAGCACACTGCTTGCTGTATGCCTTGTACTGAGACATCTGTGTGCAGCCTCCTGGTGACGCCAAGCAGAAAAGCTCCCAGCTTCGTTGTTGTAAATGAACATCCCAGAAGTGCTGCTGTGTGAAGACATCACAGAGCTGAAATTAGCAGGGCATTTAAAAAATGAATATACTCAATACAGCATTTTAATCGTTTGTGTTGTTTGGTGGTTGTTGTTGTTGTTGTTTTTTTTTTATAAAGCAAATAACTAGTTTCAGTTGTTCCATTCATGTTGCATGCAACAACCACTTTTAGAACAATTACACCAAAATTTAACTTAGTCAATCACAACTCATTTGGTTATGTGACTCCTTTACCTTGGTTATCGTGACCCAAAAAAATTAGACCTTTAAGAAAATCTTTCATGAAGACATATTTTTTTTCAATGAAAAGCAACAATAAAATGTAAAATTAGTTTTTTCATTACAGTATGGAGGCAGGGAAAGAAAAAGTAGTCTTTTACATACAGGATTAAATACATAGACAAGCTACATGCATACACGTTTATCTGTGTATTTGCACAAGTTAAACACTTTAAAAATAGCTATTCCTGCAAAAACAAAACTAAAATAAACAAACTGCGCAAAAATGTGTACTTTCTCCATTTTCTAGCTAAAACTTGTAACTCTACCCCTATTAAAAACCAGTAATTAATAAGCACATTAATAAGTAATTAATAAGGTACACCTTCTATAATGTGAATAAAAACCCAGTAGTTTTTCCTAAATAAAGTGAGGTTTTCTCCTTATTCGCAGATTTCATATGAAGATGCTGCCACAGGGTCTGATGTTAAGCTTTAGTCATTTTACTAGCTGTATGTGTGTGAAGTATTACGATAAGCAGTAGAACTAAATTGCAGTTGTCCAGCTGCATCAAGTTAGGACATTTTGGGATGTGCTATTCTTACTTTCTAATTGTCGTAATTGACCAGAAGCCAGAGATTTACAGTTTTTTAGGCACTAGTCCACTGGAAGTCATGGAGTTCAGGAACCTACACCAGTAAAATATGGCAATGAGAGAAAGGGCACACAAACATACCTTTTGAAATCTGGAGCTAATTGATTTCTAAGCTTTCTCCACACACAGTGTCTTCCAAATGCGGAGAACATTTGCACCATCAGCACATCAGGGTCTACGCTCAGAAGTCTGCCTGTGTGATGCATCCGTCCCTTTGCAACAACGTCTGAGAAAGTGCTGGGAAGAAGCAAGTCTTGCCTCTATTGTACTAGCCTCTCAACAGGCCTCACAAGCTGTCTTCTATTTGGGCATTAAAAGGGTTCCTAATGAACGTGGGCCAAGCCTGTCTTTCCATTTAGAAGCATAAGAATGTTCTTGCTCAAGTCATAATCACTTAGATCAGTTTAATTGCACAAATACAGGGTCAGTGCATACAGACAAGGCATTGAAAATCATAAAATCAGAGAATAGCTTGGGTTGGAAGGGACCTTTCAAGGCCATCTAGCCCAACCCCCCTGCAAGAAGCAGAGACATCTCCAACCAGATCAGGTTGCTCAGAGCCCCGTCCAACCTGGCCTTGAATGTTTCCAGGGATGGGGCATCTACCACCTCTCTGGTTCGAGTATTTTACCAACCTCATTGTAAAAAATTTTTTCCTAATATCTAATCTGAGTCTACCTCCCTCTATTTTAAAACCATTACCCCTCGTCCTATCGCAACAGGCACTGCAGAAGAGTTTCTCCCTGTCTTTCCTGTAGGCCGTCTTTAGGTAATGCTATCAAAAGGGCTGGAGGGTGTATGAACTTGCGGTTAAACCTCTGAGCTGTCACACAGAACGTTTGGTTTCACTTCTTACCATAGACTGAGCTGTTCAATATGGGATGAGTGTTTTGTTATGCTTTTACCTATAAAGCAGAAGTAACATCCACAGTCCTTAATCTCATCAGCTTTAGGCATGATCTTTGCAGAGGCAGGAGCAACCTTTTGCTGAGTATGTGAATATATGCTTGAATTTTTCCAAATGGAAAGGGCAGATTTAATAGGCAAGGCTAAGGGGAGCAGGGAGAGGAGTCACTTCCGTTTGTGTGGAGTACAATAAATGATCCAAGACTCACCTCACACAGCAGGGGAACCATTTATCTTCACTTGACTGTCACTTTTACACCTACTTCTACCCCTGATCTTCAGGCTCCACTATATAAGCAGTAAATCAGTGATAATATGAACCAGCAAGATTTATACCTTAATTCAAAGAAGTCAATGAATCACAAATGCAAATCACAATACTCTGTCTTACAGTGGATGGCAAACATGATTCAGGAAGTTGCAGGCTCACTACTGTTGCTTTTCCTTTTTTTTTTTTTTTTGTGCGAAGGCAAATTTTACAAAGGCAGTTTGTGAAACAGCTTTCCAACAAGATACCTCTTGCCGTTCATCCTCTAGAGTGTGTGTTTGAGGCATATTTGTTTCGAGAGATTTTAAGCTGTAAAGATGTATGAACACTAGCCGTCCACTTAATCTCAGCTGTCAGAGACAGGTTACCAGGCAAGATGGATCTTGGTCTCTGGCTGGCTGGGGCTGGCCACGCTTGCAGCTCTATCGAAAAGAACTGAGACATGAATTAAACAACTTCTCTAAGTCTCATGGCACAGTGCATTTTAGTCAAAATAGAAAAAAAAAGAAAACCTGTCCGATGGTTATATTTGAGGGAGAAGGGAGCAAAGGGAAAAGTCGTAGTACAGGAAAGGGGCAAGTGAAAAGCCATTGCTTCCTTCAGGATGCATGTCAATATTCGCTGTGGGGGCAGGAACCAAATTCTTCTTTTTATAATCAATGTAATCCACCAGAAATAATACATAATTCCTTGTAACGGAACGGCTGTCTCACAGATGGATGGTGTAATGTGTCCCCTGCTTCCCTCGCTCCCCCCCTCCCTTTCTTTCCCTCACTGGAAGTTCCTCTAAATGTCACTTTGTAATGTGTATTCCAGCACATGGACATGCAGAATGAACGCTGCGTGCTCATTTCGCATTGTAAATGATGTGTACTGCCTTGTGTCACAAACAGTAAATCCTTTATACCAAAAGCCTGCTCATTTTCACACCATTCACTTGTTCAGTAACAGTTGTCCAGATTTTTTAATTCAGCTCCTTACACTAATCCAGCAACTGCTGGTCTTAGACAGGTGCAGGGATCAAACAGGCTCAATAAACTAAAACATCTGGCCTGGAGATGATAATAGGCCCTTTTACTCTCCAAAGCAGAGGAGGAATGCAAAGTTTTCAAATGTTAAATCATGCAATTAGCCCTGTAATTCACTGTAATATTCATTTTTTTAAAAAAGAAATGAAACAAAGGTGTTTTCTATTCAGAGTGTCATTCATTGTTTAGGTCTCTGCTTTCCTCTCTGGTACAGGAGATGACAGGCCAAAGACACCACACTATCATTGACTTAAAAAAAAAAAAAAATTAAAAGCACTCCCTCCTCATTCCTTCGCAATAGTAGATCTCAGTCATGTCAAAAGGCCCAGCCATGCATTAAGCCAAAAACTAATTCTGGAGAAAAGTTGGGAGGGTCCCAGAGAATGGAAAATCTCTGTGCAAGCCCAGTTTTGTGAAGCCAAGTCACCTCCAGCCACGTGAAGGCTGGTAGCAGGACAGAGCTAGTTGCAGACCATCACCCCATTATCTGGATGACACCAGGAGACAGTTGTCCTCACACTTCCTTCAGTGCAAAGACTGCTGTGAGGGTCAGACAAAACACTTCAAACTCTGAAAATGTTTTCAGAAGTATTTCTGGTCTAGGTGGTCCAGGAGGAGCAGCTCACACCATACTTGTGCCTGGGCTTGGTTAGACTGAGTCCAAGGTTGGGAGGCTCATCATGCTCTGCTCCAGGCACTGCTCCCAGCAGCCATCCCTCACCTTGGCTTGTCTGTGGCTGTCACAGTGCCTCTCAGACCAAAATCAAGACTCTCTGCAGAAAAGGAGAGCCGTTGGAAGCTTTTAAGCATACAACTAAGGGGATGTTGTCTTCTGGCAGTGCAAGTATATGGCCACGTAGGAGGGACAGGTGTGTTCCCATACCTGTATTAGAAAATAAGTTCCCATCTCTTGTTCCCATCTCCTGTTCAAAAAGTTCTCTATCTTCTTGATGAAAATGCTTTGGCTTGACTAAATAAAATCCTTTTAAAAAAAGATTCAAACAGGCCTCACCTTGACTACTGGCAATCATTAAATCTCATGAGAAGAGCTGGTATTTTTATCCAGCATCTTTGCCAAGCTACAGTCTTGGTAACTGTGCACTGACCAAGTTTTCCTTTACACTTGGAGCTGAACATGGCATGCTTCTCTTGAGTAAACAGGAATGTTCATCCTGGACCAGAGAAACCTGGAAGCAAGTCCTGGGTCCCGCTCCAACCTTTGCCTCAAGTTTCCTGTGAGGTCTGAATGCTGGACTTTCAGAAGTGCTACAAGCCTGGTTACAGTTTGCTTAGCACATCTGGGGCTAGACTTCCAAAGGTATGTTCAGTTCTTCTTACTGACAATCCAACCTTAGAAACCTCTTTTGACAGGCCGACTTCAACTCTGAAAAGGCTTCTCTTGAAAATACTGTCTTTAAGATCTCATGCCTTTGGTTTTCGGAACAAGTGGAGTTGTAATAGTAACACAGTGTATAGGCTCTCCATCACCTACAATGCAGGTATCTTACATAAGGCACTAATATATAAACGGCCGGTGTAATGAAAAGCAAAAAACCATTCCTCCTCACTTCTACAGGAACGGATGCTGTAGTGTTCTCGCACTGTTGAATGTGGTGGTGTAGCCTTTGGGCCAGAGTCTGAATGCATCACACAGGTCCAGGCCATGGTCTGCATTTCACTGTATGACTTTGTTCAAAGGTCATGAACGTTTGGCTAAAAGCATCCTACACCACTGTGGTGCTGATGAGCATGTAGGTTTCCCTCAGTCACTGTTTGCTGACAGTCACTGGCAGCTGTAGCAGATATGGGTTCTCATGCTGGAGTTGATAAAAGGAACTAGTGAGCCTGGAAAGGAAGGATTCAAGAAAACTCCTTAGTTTTCCTGAATTCTGACAGAAGGTTTTCTTCAAGGACGCTAAAGTACGACAACAGAGGTCTCTAAACATGTGCTCAGTTATCATTCATGTGTGTTAAAGGGAACTGCATGAAGTAAATGAGAGAAAGAAGCTAGTAAACTTAGAGTTAAGTCCATATCAGCCTTGAGAAGTGAAGCAGTGTGTCTAGGTCACAGTCAACGTAGAGATACAAAGCAGAGACAGAAACTTTAGCTCAGATCAAGTCTCTTAAATGCAGAGTTCTCCTTGCGTGATGGACCTTGAACTACACAGTAAGACTGACTGGGGAGAAAGAGGTGCCATGCAAATGAGAGAGCCCCTGTGTGCTCACAAGGGCATCAAACTTCAGGAGAAGCCATCCCTCCTGCACATCCCAAGGAGTGCCAGCTCCTCCTCGCCTTGCTGGTACAGCTGGGTCAGACCCAGAACCAGTTACAGCATTTGGCAGCTGAGGGAGCTTAGGTTGAACCCTAAAGGGTGAGATTGCCTCAGGCGCATCTCCATCTATACCATGAGTAGAAGAGGGCACGCAGACATCAACCAGCTTAACCACGTACTTCTTCCTTTAGGAATCAAAGGATGTTGAATCGAAAGGTTGTGGCCTTAGAAAAGACGCTTGAAAGAGGTTTCTTCGCACAAGGCAGATGGCGTGTCCTTGTGCTACCTTTGCTATTTCTGGAAGCAAAGAAAATCCTTATAATCTTTGAAGGAATAATGTAATTAAGAGCAAAATTCTGTATTGTTACATATGCAGTCCATTTCTCAAAACATGATAACTATACTTTTGCCAATTAAAGTTTTAAGTCTCTCAAGTTGTGTTCACATTTACAATTTGTAATTATTCTTTTCAGAGACACATACAGATGAAGAAGTCAGAGTTGTGTATAGCTTTCATTTTTGGATTTTGGTGTTTCAGCTTTGGATTTTTGTGGTGTTTCAACTTCCCAGGTACGCAAAAAAGTTTTAACTTGTGGCAAATCAAGCAAGTAATTTACTTTTACCGCTACAGGGAAATGAAATTCCTCAACGCACCCTTTGTTGGTCTCTGAGATCAATCTGCAAGTCATATAACTACTTCAAACAGGTTCAGTGTTCAAAACCAATGGCCTATGGCCAAACTCAAATTCTTTGTGAAGGAAGTTTATACCTCAGGGATGTTAGCACTGGAGATAATGACAAAGAAAAGTGCAGTAGAACAGTATAGAAGAAGTCCGTGCAAAAGCCAGGAAAAAAAAATTCTCTTTAGTCATAGGTGAGAAAGTAGATGCTCAGCTTCTCTATCTGGTTACATGGAAGTCACAGGGTCAAGAAAATATATCAAAGCTGTAACAAGCTCCGTTCAATCATTCAGAAGGAAGAGAGAGGGAGTAATCTCTGTGAAAAAAAAAAAAAATCACCATCTTTTCCTTCCACAAAACAGAGACCAGGTCTTGATTCATTAATACATGGCTCCTAGCAGCACCTACCAGCACTAGCCCATAATTCTGTAATTTGCAACACAGTCTGTTGAGGAGTCACTTTACTTCACTTGACTTATTTGTAGATGCAAGAAAACCCCCTCACCATAAGTTGCAAGATCAAGGTCGTATTTAATACTGACTACAAAGTTTAGGTGTAAAATGAAATCAAGCCTGAGATGCTTTTCGTTACTATAGAAAAAAACAGCTAATTTTGTGTACTTTTCATGAATTCCATATTCCTTTTGACACATTAGGTTTGTTTAGCCCTATCACCATGTCCTTGCAAGTCTTCAGTTCAAATGCTTGCTTCTAGTACACTAAATCCATCCTATATGTCTGTTATAAATAGGGTACTGCACATACAGCAAGTGCAGCCCCCACTACACACCCTTGTATGATCACTTTAAATAGCACACATATTCTCATGCTATATTTAGTGCTACATCCACGGTAACATATCATCACATCATTATATACAAAATGACTTAATAAAAACAAACATCAGAGTAGAAAAATTTGTTTCTTCATCCTGCATTGAAGTCTGCCAAGCCAAAAACTCCTCCTGGAAGTTTTATTTTATTTAGTTTAATTCTATTTGCATTCATTTTTAAAGTCCTAGTGTGTGAAATTCCCAAGAAAATTCAAACAATAATTCTTTACCTTTGCAGATATGTCCTACTAGGTATTTTTAAGCTTACTAATTTGTACCTAGATTTTAAAAACATTCCAGATTTCTTTAGGAACACATGCATAAATGGACAAATACTCAAAAGCATTTGGAAAATCAGGCCATAAGCCATGGGAAAACCATGGAAACATTTTCAAAGACCTGGCTCCAGTGGCAGATACGGGTCACTTGGAGACATGCTCTTGAGTTCCTGTTGAAAATCTTTGGGCAACTTCACCTGGGGAACAATGAAGCTCCTGATCTCATCATACCTGTATTTTATTTTTTTCTTTTTTTTTTTTAATTTCCATTCTTTCTATCATAGCATATACTATTTAGTTTGTGATAAACAACTTTGTAAAAAAAATGATGTTGATTACATTTCTCCAGACAGCACTTCTACGCTTGAATCTAGCAACATGAATGAGCTGTTCAGATAATATTTACCAATGCATATTGTCTTCTATTTTGTACTTTTGACTATATGGAACAGCATACTGGTGACTTCTATACCTAGTAAAGATGGAGTAGTCAATAAAAATGGAGTAGTAACCTCTTTCCACCCCCTGGATGAGAAATCTGGACCATCGTGCTGCTCTGTTAGATATTGCATCAACATAAAATAAGTATAGAAAAATATGTGAGCATGAGAAGAGGTACAGTGATACAACATTGGCTGACACAGCAGTCTGCAGACTGAGCACATGAACTGTTTGTCTTTTTTTTTTTTTCTTTCCTGTTGTAGATATCACAAACTAAAGGAGTCTCAAGAAGGAGTGTCAGGGAGAGTAATAACATGGACATGTGGAAGCTTCCCTAACATGGATAACTGCATGGGCAAAAGAATCTTGAAAATGAACATATGATGGCAGTAGGGCACAAACGGAGAAGCAAGTTGATATTTTGAGAGCGATGAAGAACTGTTGAGTCAGGATAAAAAAGCCCAGGAAGGGCCTTGAGTTTGAAGTGTTTAATGCAGCAGAAAAATGAGGAATTGGTGAGGGCTGCATAGGGAAGGGTTGTCTGGGGAACGTGACATGATGAGAAAATGGTCTTCGCGGCAACACTGATGAGATAGGATGGTGTTTCATCAAGACCAGGGGTGATAATTTTGCAGTAAGGAAAACTGTATTGTGAATAGGAAAGGCTACATTTTTAATAAATTATACAGAAAAATATTATCAGTTAAGGTACCCTTCTGCAGACCTTAACCCAGCTGAAGTCCAGGCTTTTTTCTCCCCAGGTATTGACACTACAGTCCATGAAACCTCACAGTGAGCTTCTTCAGGAAACCAACCCAGCTGAAAAAGAAATCTTCCAAAAACATTAGCTTTGTCTTGAAGCAGCATGACTCACTGAACTGCTTGATGTGCTTGTACTGAAGCACAGTGAGAGAGGGAGGAAGAACATGGGACCGGAGTCAGGGTGGGCATGGCAGCCCCAGGAGCCCTGGGGTAAGATGTCTTGCATTCATTCCTCTGCAAAAAGCTGGGAGAAGTGTAAGGTTGAGAATAGTCCTGATCACAGGATGATAAGCTGGTACAGTGTTGGGAAAAGAAAGTGTAGAAAGTAAAAATGAAGAGTCATGTTTTAGCTAGTTAAATCCTGAAGTGGTGACTAAACATCTATTACGTGTTATAGGAGAGAAAAGACAAGATTTGAACTTGGGTAGGAGGAGGTAGGTTAGGAATTAAAAGGTAGATCTGTAAGCTACTGATATTTTAAATCCTATTTAAGATAACTCATCCCCAAACGCTGCTGCTTGAAAAGTCACTGCCCTGAAAGCAACAGTTAGAAAAATGGATCTCTTTGCTCCTACCTGCAGTCCTTTGTCTTTGTAACCATGGTATTACCTTACCTCTTGTCCCATTACTAATATTTTCTTAAAAGTCTATTGCAGAGGACCAGTTGAAAGCTCAAGATTTCCTGTTATTATTGCTGTAATTTCTTATACTTGGTTATTGCAA
Source organism: Ardeotis arabs (assembly GCA_011801015.1). Classification (NCBI taxonomy): domain Eukaryota; kingdom Metazoa; phylum Chordata; class Aves; order Otidiformes; family Otididae; genus Ardeotis; species Ardeotis arabs. Next base: position 11,645 of record JAAGAY010137011.1, on the reverse strand, counting down.
GACGATTGTTTTAAAAATATTTTCAACTGCTCCAAAACCAACTTAGACTATGCTTAAACTCATTCCTTCTGGTAGTTAATTCCACTTAGAGACTTCATCCAGTCATGCTTTTTCCTTAGCTACAAGGAGTTTTATTAGGTACCATTAGCTTTGTTGGCTGAAAAGAAGCCCTGCTCCAGCTGAGAAACTTCTAAAATATGCAGAAGATTTTTCATGGCGACTGAGATGAGAGCTTTAAATTGGCCTCAGAAACAAGGGAGCAAGTAGTTCTGTGGAACACGTGCATACTGTTGTCCCACAAAGATGCCCAGCTGCTGTCTGCTGTGCAGATCCTTACTTTGAAAAAAATCTCAAATAACTTTCAAAGTAATTCCTCCAAACCTAAAAGCAGGTAAAGAATAAATTAGATAATAAAGACAGGAAGAAGTGTAGTGAGTAAACATGAGGTATGCTGTCTCGTATAGTGCATGACTGAATCATAAATAACTTCCATAAATTATATTAAATTAAGATAAATGCAATTGCATGGGCCTAAAGATGTTATTTTCATATCCTGACTGAAGACATTTTCACAATTCTAAATTAAAAGCAAGCAAAGAAAACAAGAGCTTTGTAAGTAAAATACTGCAGTTCTTTCAACCTTTTGTCTTAGAAGGACACCCACTACCAGCAGCTGACAGATGGGTGCTGCCCTGCCAAACTGTTGCTCAGCTGATTACTCACAACATAGCCCACGTGCTCGGAGCTGGGCACCAGACTTCTGCAGGGGACAGCAGAGCAGCCCAGATAAAACCAGTATCAACCCACTCTGAGGCAGAAATCTCCTCTCACATCCATCTTCTGACCTAGAGCTGGCAGCTGCATCACTGACTTCAGCCCAGGAGGTCAGTTCAGCCAAGCGGCTCTGGACCACAAAGCTGGCCTAGTGCATGGGAGAACACAACAAAGGGAAGGTCAACTGCTAGTCCCTATATCACTCTATACATAGAACAAATCATACTGGCTAAGGTCTTATTTCAAAGCTAACAGCAGACGCAGCAGCTGTACCAGTCTAAGATGTTATTGCATCCTTGATAATACATTGCCACATCCACTGCTGAGCGTGCCTTGTGAAAAGTCTTTCCTCTGCTTCAGACTGAAGTCAACATGTTCGTTTAGGATGTAATTAGCTCTCACTGGTGTCCTTCTTCACAGGCAGAAGCTTGCGATGCATGCAGTTTGTATACAATTTGGAGATGGCTGTGATTTTTTTTTTAAGTCATGTATAATAGGAGAAGTACTGTAAGAATGCTGAGTTTTTCACACCATTTTTCAGATATATCTGAGAGTATTTTACAGACAATGATCTGCTGTAACTATATCTGCTTCTTCCATAAGTGTATGTTGCCAGAAATCAATACCCTGGTTCATCGGCTACCCTTGATCCTAAAAGACAGACTCATTCCTAACCTATTTTCAGAACACAGGAATGGATTTTTTTATCAAAACCTGCCCTTCTCTACTGGTTTTGGCTGGGGTAGAGTTAACTTTCTTCATAGTAGTCAGTATGGGGCTATCTTTTGGATTTGTGCTGGAAACGGTGTTGATAATGCAGGGATATTTTAGTCATTACTGAGCAGTGTCTACACAGAGTCAAGGCTTTTTCTGCCTCTCACACTTCCCCACCCGCAAGGAGGCTGGGGGTGCACAAGAAGTTGGAGGGGGACACAGCCAGGACAGCTGACCACAACTGACCAAAGGGATATTCATAGAATCACAAAATCATAGAATCATAGAATCATAGAACGGTTTGGGTTGGAAGGGACCTTTAAAGGTCATCCAGTCCAACCCGTCTGCAAGAAGCAGAGACATCTCCAATGAGATCAGGTTGCTCAGAGTCCCATCCAACCTGGCCTTGAATGTTTCCAGGGCATCCACTACCTCTCTGGGTAACCCATTCCAGTGCTCCACCACCCTCATTCCATAACATATGATGTCATGCTTAGCAGTATAAAGCTGGGGGAAAAAGAAGGAAGGAGAGGACATTCGGAGTTATGGCATTTGTTTTCCCAAATAACAGTTACATGTGATGGAGCCCCGATTTCCTGTAGATGGCTGAACATCTGCCTGCTGATGGGAAGTAGTGAATGAATTCCTTATTTTACTTTACTTGCATGCATGGCTTTTGCTTTACCTGTTAAACTATCTTTATCTCAATGCGTGAGCTTTCTCACTTTTACCCTTCTGATTCTCTCTCCCATCCCACTGAGGGAAGAGTGAGCGAGTGGCTGTGTGGTGCTCTGTTGCCAGCTGGGCTTAAACCAAGACACCTTCAAATCCTCTCTCAGTCTATTTTTAGAACAGGGGGAATGCACTATAACCAACTGATAGCATACTGTGGGATGAATTCTGAGATTGCTTCTTGTGCCTTCTGGAAAATCTTCTTACATACATGATTGGAAATCAAAAGTAGAAGGTGAGTGTAGAGGAGCAGACTTCAGTAGGTGAAATCATGTTAAGAAGCTGGTCTCGTCACTTTAATATCTGTAATAAATTTATCCGGACAAAATGTACAATGGGTATCAAATATGTAAACTCGTACTGAAATCTCATGCTTTAAATACAAATACAGGACTATCTGGCCACTAGCTCTCATGTATTGCTAGGACAGTGACTTCTCTCTGCTTCAGGATCCCAGTGGACTGGATTATGAACCAGCTGTGCCCGGCAAGCAAGGACCCAGAGCAAGGAGAGCGGCCTCAGCATTACCCTGCAGGCCTGGAAAGCATATGTAAGAGCATGTGCAGAGAGGTGCTTCTGAAAGACTCGTATTCAGCTGTAGCAATTCATCACAGCCTCTCTCCTGGGCATATGTGTGGACCTTATTCCCAAATAGCAAAAAGCCTTTGCAGTCTGACAATATTAACTCTGTTAGCTAACAGTGCTGGGAGGGAAAGGGCACGTTTCAGTTGCCTAGATATAGGTGGTACATGAATCTGGCATGTCCTAGAGGTATCCAAGACTTCTACACGAGACTAGTAGATTAAACAAAAGACCAAGGCTAGGGACCTCCCAGTACCTAAATGGCTCCTGAACATATAGGATTCTGACCCAGAACCTCATCATAAGTAAGACCTGGCAAAAATAAAATTCAAATTTAGACAGATTTTTCACTTGCCTATTTTTTTTTTCAATCTGAAGACAGGCTGGACAGAGAGGGAGAAGTGTCAGTGCCATGGGGAGAAACATACTGTAGTATCATTCTGGTGCAGACATCAGAAAATCCAGCCATGAGAAGCGAAGCTTTACCAAACCAAACTTTGTCAGCTTGTCAACTTAACTTCTCACTCCAAGACTGAAACTACAGAAGGAGGATTTTGTTTTACACTTGCTATCACTACTCAACACACCACCATTCTCAAGGTATCCTGGTTTTGGCTGGGATGGAGCTAATTTTCTTCTCAGTAGCTGCTGTGTTTTGGATTTATTATGGGATTTGGTACATGAAGAACATTGATAATACACTGATGTTATCAGTTGGTGTGAAGAGATCAAGGACTTTTCCAGCTACCTAAGTTTTGCTAATGTGCAGGTGCAAAAAACTGGGAGGGGTATAGCCAGTACAGATGACCCAAACTGGCCAAAGGAAGTGTTCCATGCCATAGATGTCATGCTTAGTATATAAGTGGGGGTTGGCCAGGGGGCAACTGTCTCTTTTTCTCTCTCTCAGGATCGTTCCGAGATTGCTCTCAGTTTTGTTCCATGATTGCTGCTCAGGACAGTCTGTCTCGGTTGTTGGGTCATTGGACTGTGAGAAATTGTGCATCATAAATTTTGTATCTTCTCTTATAATTATATTTTATTATTCTTATTAATATATATATAATTATTATACTCTCCTTTGCTGTCCTAGTAAACTGTCTTTATCTCAACCTACAAGCTTTCCTGTCTTTCCAATTCTCTTCCTTGTCCCACCTGGGAGGGGAGTCGGTGAGCGAGTGGTTGCATGGTACTTAGTTGCTGCCTGGGATTAAACCACGACACAAGGTTACTAAAAATTAGGCTTCTTAAATTTTAAGGCCTCCAAATCAATACCTGGATTCCTTCCTAGGACTTTTTTGGCATGGACACATGAGCTTTTACTCCTTGACCATGGTACAGGTCACAGAGTACAGGGGGATGTTTCGTGCTCTATGACTTTGGGACCAAAGGGATGAGTTCAAACTGCCTGCTGTGGCACTCAGGTTCAGAAGGACTATTTCAGCTGCCAGCTGTCTAAGGCTGCCAGATGGTGGATGAAGAAAGAATTAGATATGATACATAAATCACATAGATAGATGTATGCACTTCAGATACAGCCTCTGTCTCTTTCCACTGGGAGCTGCTGTAAGGAGCCAGCAGTCCTGGGTAGCTAGGGTTGTCTGCACGTATGGTTATCTCTTCTTGACTGCAGGCACACCTCTGACCTTTGTAACCTCTGCATTAGGAGGTCTGCTGATAGCTACAGCGATATGAGTAAAGTCACTCCACCTCTCTATGCCTCAGCTGCCCCATTCGCATAATTCGTAGCTGACCTGCTTGGAGCTGCAAATGTAAGACATGATTAATTAAAGACAAAAAGTACTATAGATCTTCAGACAGAAGCCACTGAGAAAGTCCAACAGGGCCGTTATTATTACCACAGAGTCAACATCTCATACTCGGTGATGAATACCTCTCGGAGGGCTAATGCAAATGTATTGCTGGAATTAACACTCCCGCTCAAATTTGATAGTGCCCTTTATACAGGATTTTCATTTGTATTCACAGAAAAACATAAATAAGTGCTCAGGCTGGCCAATCTATTTCCTCTGTAACAGGCAGCATTCACGGTCACTTTATTGTATGAAATAATGTCTTGGTTTTTCCTCCCTTTATCTTGCTTGTGCCTGACCTTCCATTAAAAGTTGCTTGGAAACTGCTTAGAGAGAATAGTCAGTGGTGCTTCTTATTGATATCTTCCTTTTGTGATTTCTTTGCTATTTTATCTCTTTTTATTCCTTTCCAGAAGCTTTTTAAGCTAGAAGAAGATGAAAAGAAACCAGAGAATCAAAGCCTAATATTTTTCTTTTTAAAACGAACAGGAAAACCATCCTCCCTGTATACATTGACATGATAAAGAAGAAAGACATCCTTTTCTGATAAATGCTCCAGCAGGTCTTTAACGTGCATGTTATTATCAAGTGTTTTACACATTCTCTTTGACACCTTGGTAATTAAAACCAGGATATATCAAGTAAGTTGTGTCCCTGAATATACCTTGCTATTGCCATGTGTAGAAATGGTGGAGAATGGGCACCACTATGACACTAGTTTTATCAGAGATGCTTTGTAAGTTTGGTTTGAGTTGTCTCCTAAAGGAAGGCCGGAGAAGCGGCTCAGGGGATTAGCCACTGGACAGCAGTGATTATGGTGGACAGTGGGAATTTAAGCAGTGGCCTGAGGGAAGGGATTATTCCCTTCTCCCCTGCTCTTGTGAGGTCACATCTGGAGTTGCCAAGGACTTCCAGGGGATGGGAGCTCCCCAGGGACCAGGAGCAGTGGGGGCTCTCCCAGAGTGGCAGGGCAGGAGATGGTAGTGAAGTCTATCCCACCACAGCAACTAGGAGCAGAGCAGCCTAGGGGCAGCCCCAGCCCTGGGCATTGGGCACCTCCCTGGGAACAGAAATGGATATAATTCTTGGCCACAGTGTCCCCACAGCACTGTGTGGCAACCTCTGCCCACAGTCTCCAGGAGGATGCTGATCCTGAGCCCCAGTAGCCTAGCTTCCAAGAGAGGGATACTCTCAGGCCCCTGACATCTGTGTCCATTTTTGCAGCTGTCTGCAAGTATGAAAGTGGTATGGTCAGTGTGGAGTAAGTCTAGCAAAGGCCTAGCAAAATGGTTAGGGGTGAGGACTATCCAATATAAAAGGAAAAACTGAGGGAAATGTTTTTTTCTGACCTGGAGAAGACAAAGCAAGAAGGTGAATCTAATAGTAGTCTTCTACCAGCATGTCTGCAGGGGATTACAGAGAGGGTAGAGTCAGAGATATAAACAAAAGGACAAGAGGCAACGGTCCCAAGCTGCAGCAATAGAAGTACTGACTGGACATGAGGAAAACATCTTTTATAACAAGAACTGAAACACATGTACAGAAAAACTGTTGAATCTCCATCCTTGAAAATCTGGCTTGATAAAGCCCTGAGCACCCTGCTTTAGCATCACCTGTCTTGAGCAAAGGACTAGACTGCATCACCTTTAGCCAAGCTAAATCTATTCTATGAAGGTATGATTCTACAGTCTCAGAGAAATATGTTTATTGTTATAAATTAAATTCAGCCACACTTGTGAGCAGATGGCCTCTGGTGGGAAGGCTGTCCACACCTATGTTCAGAGTGATGAATCTGGAGAGCCATTTGAGAGGAAGTTATTTTATTTCATAGCAATGGATCTCATTGCACTTTGCATGAGCTTTCAGCCTTCAGCTTTGGGCCATATGCTTGCTCACCGTTTCTGTACTGGGACACTAAAATATCTCCATATGGACATGAACATATAAATAGCCTTTCTCCCACAAATGTTTTTTTTTATTCACACTGAACTACATAATTGCTCTAATGTATGTTGTTGGTAGGACTTGTGACTATCATGGGCAGTAGCATGGCACTGGAAAGAAGATATGATAAAGCCTATATCTGACTTTATAAAAATCCATGGCAAACCCCCATTTTTTGGCTTAATGAGATTTTACAAAGGAAGCACATATTCTTGAAGCTCTGTTACAGTTTTCTCTGTGGAAAGTAATGGTAATATAACTATGGTGAGTATAATTTCAAGGTGTATTCTTCAAAACCATGCCATCTTAAAATGTTTTTTATCACGTCCATATTTCTTCATTTCTATTTTTAATCCATAAATTAAGTCATTTGGAGGGAGAAAGTGCAAAGTATGACATATTTATAGACAAGACTGATTTTTTTTCACATACTTGTACTTTTTGAAACCACAGATGTTGCTTTCCTGAAGGTTCATGACCAGTATAAGCTTTTGAATATGATTCAACATGTAGAAATAAGACAGTAAGTTTGACCAGGAGGCAGTCCTTCTGTGAGGGAGTCTGCAATACCACTTTGATCTATGTAAGACTGAAATCCTTAGCTACCTTTTTTTCACTTCTTTTTCTGAAATTTAACCCATTGAGTCCTTTATTAAGTGCTTCTGAGCATGGTTCTTTGCCGATCACAGTCTGATCAGCTTGCAAGCAAAAGGTCACATCAATTTACAGATGTCAGCATGCAGCTCTTATCTGTTTCAATCCAGAAATTCCAGGAAATTATCACATGGAGTTCTCTGCATGCCCTTCCAGAGCACTATCTTTCAGGCTAATCTTTAAGACAGTCGTTGGGGTCAGATCTACACATATTAAAGTGTTCATTTCCCAGGAGAGAAATACACCTGCCCCTTGACTCGAGAAAATTACATTTTATTTTCTAAGTAGCTCTTGTTTTGCTCTCTTCTATTTTCCTCAGGTTTCCCTATAGCTGACTGGGTTATCTCATAATTATTTTAATAAATAGGCACATTGCTGGCAAAATTTCTTCTTCTCAAAAACACCGTCCAACTCTGACTTGAGCCTGAAGACAGATTTCTACTCAAAGGATTTTAGTGATGTTGTTCTCAAAAAACAGGTAGTAATGCTTTATTGCTTTTATGTGTTTGCGGAATATCCGCCTTTGTAATACCTTTAGGTATTATATTTTGCATATTTGTCCTCTGAAGGAGGAATATATGAATCCTAAATCTACTCCTCTGTAAACAATTGGCAGTATATTTTGTAGTCAGCTTTCTTTTTAGTGAAAACAAAGCAAAGGTCTATTGCAATCTAAAGATACTGACTCTTATGAGACCTGCAGATTTTTCTTAGTTTGGAAATTAATTTTGTTTTATTTTTGTTTTATTTTCACTGCCTTCTATACTCTTTTAAAGTTGTTTCTAATCACATCCCACCTGATTCACCACAGTGGCTAAGCTCAGGGTGCCACAGAGACAGAGATGTCCTACAAGGGACCCTGGCAGGACAAACAACTGACATGGAGAAACAGGACCTGTGTCAGTAGAAGCTGTTGACCATCTCCCTTCTGGGGTAAAGTCTAGCAAGAAAACACTGGAAAAATTTATGTGGCTGGGCAGGGTTTTCTCTGCAGGGCATGGGGCTCATGTGCTGCCATGTAGCCACCTCTTCCCAATCTCCCTTCCTCCAGATCACAGCTACACCACCTCTCTTCTTTGCCCCTTTTCACCCATGTGCCTTTGCCAGGCACAGCCTCAGCTCTGGGATATCCATCAGAGCTGTGCACTGTATGCAGCTGTGAACCATGTGGCAGGTGTTGTGCAGCAGCTGCATGTTTTTTTTCCCCCTAGCCCTGGATGTCAACCCCTACAGCATTTTCCCTGCCCTTTCCGCTTCCCTTTATATTTCACGAGGACCATCACACTGTCCCTGTCATAAGCACAGCTTCAGAGCCTTTCCATGGACTTGGCCCTGGATGTGTGTGAGGCGGATGCCACAGCTGAGCCTTATTGTCGTTTTGGTGGTTCCTCGACCTGGTCATACACTAGTGCTCATGCCGCAAGGAGAGCTGGGGACACATTTGGCTTGGCTTGTCACTCAACATTTTGATGGCTTCTTTGATGTCAGAGTACGAGAGAGTGAGGAAGGGTCAGTATCCTTCCACCTTCATTTAAAGGCCCTCTGGTTGCCATACACTGAAGCTGTTACCAAATTAACCTATTGCTCTTTGGGACCTATATTCTATAATGCACTTGCAGGTGCGTATATCTATGGGAACTGGAGATGTGTTTCAGGCCAGGTCCAGTTCAGATATAGGCTGATTCCTGCTTGCTAAGTCCACAAAGGCGTCATCAACCAGGGGGAACAAGCTCTGTCCTCCAGGCCTTTTTTTCTTGGCTTGTACAAGGTTCTTTGACCTCCAAATTTAGGTATCCCTCTTAATTAATGATCATTTCACACTGTCTTCAAAAGCTACTGGATTTTTGATTAGCCATCAAATAAAGATGGCTTCATTTTCTCCTCCAGGCACATATTTCCTCTGTCTCCTTAACAGTTAATTGAGTAGGCGAATAATAGTCCGTGCACTTTAACAGGCTGCATAGGAAAGGCAATACCAGCCTGGTCACCAAGAGAACTTCATTGACATTAAGCACTTAGCAAATCTGATCCCCCAAAGGCTGCATCAGTGTGCCCTGTTACACGGAGCCGTGACGGCAGCTGGTGCCTTGAAAGCACAGCAGGCAGCCTTTCTTTGCCGTGGATACTTCAGCCTGCTCCTCCACCCAGACCTCATTGTGGAAGCTGTTATAAGAGAGAAACAGACAACATATTCTTGTTTCTCCTCAGCCAAATGTGGACATGTTCACCTCTGGAGATGTCTAGGTCAACTCCACTGAAGCTGATGAGGTGGCTCTAGCACAACTTAAAGGCAGAAATCTGCAAATCTATGAGTTGCCCTTTCTTTTATTTGTTATTGTCCCTAAAATATTGTGCATATCAACAGCACTCCATGGCAAAACAAGGGCAGGAGTAGTCTTCCAAATGTTTTGCTATTCTCAGCACAGTGGTTAGGCAACCCATGTGTGGAAATAGTGAATTAATATGCCAACTTCCTCACTGCACAAACCAGTTAAAACACGGCATGTGAAATCAAACAGGCACTAAATATGCCCTGTAATGAAGACATCGAGAACAAGGAGTGCTGAGTGTCCTCCAGATCATCTTAACACAGGTTATTGTCCTTTATTAAAATATTACAAGGGTAGAAAACTTACCGTTATGTTTTCCAATGAGGTGCTAAGTTCAGAGGAACAAGCTGAAGGAAGGGAAGCTTTCAGCAAGTGCTGCTTTTGAATTCTTTTGGCCTTGGAGTGTATTAAGGCATTGTATGTATTAAGTGCAAACAGATCCACCTGTGTATAACCAAATTGATATCAAGAGGGGCTGAACTTGCTTCCACAACACTTAAAGCAGCCCTTCAGCTTTTGTAAGGATGAAAGGTGTTTTTATCACTAGCTTCAGGCAAGACCTGAATACCAAACCCTTTGAACATAGCAAAGCCTGTGCAGTGATTCAACAAGAAAAAATATTTTAAAACACATTCTAGAATCCTTTTTATTGTTCAGTTCTGTTTGTTGGACTGTAATAGAAAATGCCTAGAGTTTTCATGAGAGGTCAACGATTCAGAGATGCTTTGTTGGTGGTGACAGTTGCACATCTCTTCAAATATATTAAAACATCAGAAGCAAAATGCTGTGACACATCCCTTTGGGAAGCTTAATGGTCTTGTATTACTTCCATGAACTGGTCCCAAATTACTATCAGACTGCTTTCTTGCTCAAGAACATGAGCAAACACTGACGTTGTTGTTTTGCTATGGCCAATGGGAGGACTAATGACAGGCTCCACAAGAAGCCATGAATCTACCTCTTCTCACCACAAAATGATGTGCTGCCTCTAATAACACTGACTCTAAGGAAGAAATTACAGAGGAAGTTACCAAAAACGATTATCTAAGTTAAAATATTTGAAAGCAAATACATATACAAAATAAAGTGTGCATACATGTATCCTGATGGACTAAGGTGTTAGGGTCTACTTTGTGACTGCTAGGGGAGTCACAATAGTGCACAATAGAGATTTTGAAAGGTGATGTAGCCCCAGGGTAGAGAACAAAGGCAACGACATCCACTTGCATACAAAGAAGAGAATTGTCCTTTTATGTGTAGAACAGACACTTAGCTTTTCCTACATGCAAATATGTAAATTGTCAGAGTATATTTACAGGCATTTTGTTCTCTCACTTTCTGCCTTATGCGGACGCGCTCATTTTCCCACAGAACAGCACATTGGTACAGGATCACAGATAAAGCAATGGTGCAGCAGCATTTTGTGACAGGTGTAAAAGCTCCACAAACGGGATTAAGAAGCTCAAGCTACTGAAGTTTTATTCTGCCTCATGACAGCTGCAGAACCTCCTCCTCTCCTCCTAAGATGTGTTCATTCATCAATAACCACCTGAATACAGGGCTAATTGACACCCACCAGCACATCACAGGCACAGTCATGAATGTCTCCCATTCGCACAGGCTCCTGTCTGTACATCTGTGGCTACAGAAACCAACTCTTACGCTTTTCTCTCTTCTGAGCTGGGACACCTACGACATAAACTATTTCTCTGCTCTGGAACAGTGTGAAACATGTTAGTAACTGTGGCCTTTCAAGTTCTTCACATTTAGAAGTATAAAATTGGTCTGGGATTGTTGGTGTGCTTTCTACACTATTGTTCTTCCAAAAGACCTGACTGTATAAGGAAATTGGAGGGTGACTCCTAAGCCTTCTTTTGAAAATTTTGGTTCAGAAGTTTTCCCATGATGGACACAGCGAAGAAAACATGTAAGATTCTAATTAAACAAAATGTTTTCCTCCTAGCATTACCATCTGACATGATGTTGTGGTTTTGTTTAGTGAGGGGGGGCCTAAGGTGGAAGCTTCTGTAGGAAACTGCTAGAAGTTGCTCCCCTTTGTTTAGTGGACTCGGCCGGGCCTAGGGCGGACCTGCTGCTGGCCCTG
>JAAGAY010137010.1:0-34835 GCA_011801015.1 Ardeotis arabs | reverse complement strand
GATCTCACCCAAGATGATTTGCTCCATAACTTTCCCAGGTACTGAGGTCAGGCTGACAGGCCTGTAGTTCCCCGGATCCTCCTTACGGCCCTTCTTGTAGATGGGAGTCACATCGGCAAGCCTCCAATCCTCCGGGACCTCCCCAGATAACCAGGAGCGCTGGTAGATGGCTGAGAGTGGCTCGGCAATCACCCCCACCAACTCCCTTAGCACCCTAGGATGGAGCCTGTCCGGTCCCATGGACTTGTGGCAGTCCAGATGGAGGAGGATCTCTCTAACTGTCTCTACTTGTACCACAGGGGGTGTATTCGGCCTGGCATCCCAGACTTCCAGATTAGGGCATAAAGTGCCCTGAGGATAACTGACCTGCCTATTAAAGGCAGAAGTAAAGAAGGCGTTTCACTTGTCATTGAAGCCCAGACACTTAAACAATTCATTGCTCTTGGAATACTTGCCTAATGCCATACAATTAGTATTGTACTCTTTGATAGTCATAGCCACTAGGATTGAGGTGATGAAGCTCAAGAACTTGTTGATAGGGGAAGTCAGAAGTGGAGTGAGTGGCTTATTCTTCCCATTTTCTTGCTCTTTGTTGGTGTTTTGTTCTTCTCACTCCCTACCTAAATGGAAAGGGGGATCTCATGTGCATCCAACATATTCCCTTAATTTTTGGGAACAAGACTTCATCTCGTTCCACCAGGAATCTTTCTTGCTTATTCTACATCCTTTGTTCTTACTTACAGGTTTTACTACCTGAACATGTCTTCCTTCACCCTGCTTGTATAATTATCCTACAAGTCTCTGTTCACCTCTTGGTGACTACATATTATTTAAATATTTGTGCTTAGCTTTGTTAAAAATTGTGTTTTCCTGCATTATAGTGACGTTATATAGCAGCATGACAGTGTTATAAAATCCTTATGTACAATCCATGGTTATGCTATTTTGGTATGATTACCCTTTTAAGGCAAATATTAATTATATCTTGCTTATTATGTTTCCACTTTGTGGATTCAGCAGGATCTTCCTTGGATAAACCTCTAAAGAAAAATAACCAGAGAAACTCAAAACTTAAGTCATAGCACAACCAATGTGGCTTGTGAGATTTACTTATTCTATATTAAAATTTCTAGTTTATTTTTTAATGAAAGTTAAGGATAAATTTAGGGTAAAAGAAGGACAGGAGGAGCATTCCTGTAGGAACTCACCCAATGGCATTTATTTTTATGTTCTACCTACTATTCTACAAGTCTTCTTTAACTCTTAGAAATATTGGATAAAACAAGGTCCACTAAATGAATGAATACATAAATAAATAGAAAGTAACCTCCTCCCCTTTCTCATATGAAAAATGTACTGTATTTCCAAGCTGGACTTCATTTAGTGCAATGGAAGACACAATGAAGCCCTAGGTTACTGTGGCTGATGTGTCATGGCTTTAATGGCAGGAAACTTCCAAAAGGCAGAAGATTCAAGTCAACAGAGAAGTAAGCACTACTTCAAAACAAAACAGTTCAATTATTTCAAATTAAATTACTGTGAAAATTTTTCTTCTTCATAGGATTTGGTTATTTTGACCTTTCATTTCAAGAGTTCATTTCATTAAAAGAGTTGTCAAAACATAAGGATTCATGATGAGCAGAAATTCTGGTTTTTGATCAGCTCTAATACAGCGTGCTCCATGGGAACAGATCAGTACAGCTATCCAAACCATCTCCATTGCTTTTGATTAGAACGTATCTCTAATAGAATAATGTTAACAAATAGTCTCTGAATCTATTAAAAAAGTGAGAGTTGGAAAATTATGAAAGATCTTGATCATTACGAGGGTTTCTCTTAGCTGTATCTGTTACTAGGTAAATCCTGAAACAATGGAACTAATACCTTCTCTTTTTTTTTCTGTTTTCTCCACTATGTCTTGGGGAACTACATTTCTTTCAAAAAGCTTGTCTCATGTTTAATACATTTTTAGCTAAAAATAGTTTGTCCCAGTGCGTTCTGCCAGCCTATTTGTAAGTTTGATTTAAAATAGTTTTTCTTATGATAATTTTTTATTTATTGTCTTAAAAACAATCTTTTCATATTTTCAGAGGCATGTGGACAAATATGCATGAATACTTGATGTATTTTTATTAAAGATATTGCTCTGTCTATAACTCCAATGTTATTTTTGTTCTTTTCCAGACTAAACAGTCACCACTGCTTTAATAGCCCCTAACTAGCTGGCATTTTGAGGCTAGACAACCAAAACATGCAGGTTCCAAGGCGACATTAAGTAGAGTGTTTATTTAAACATCCTCTGAAATCTGTTTGTCTGCTTGACCTAACTACTGACTTAAATACAATAAGAAGGCATTTTAACACCATTAGTATCTGGGTTCCAGCCAAAAAAAAGCTCCTTACTTTATATCCCTTTAGACTGCATTGATGAAACAGCCTAAAAGTAGGCTTAGTATCACTTAATTAATTTTAAATGGTAAGGCAACTCACAGACTGTATCACAGGAAGACAAAAATAAGGTTTTGAAGGTTAAAGGCCCTATCCCAAGTAGGAGTTTTCCTAATGTATATAACAATATTATTGTCTAATTTTGGACAATCATAAGAGAATTTAATCTTATACGGGATGGTCACTTCAAATAGAATATACTTTTGAAATGGTGTTGAACAGACCTTTTTCTCCTCTTTCAGACCAACATTATTATTTTTTTTTTTTTTATTCTCTCTTGTGTTAATGCCTTTAGCACAATGAAATTAAGCAGTCCAGATTTCTAATGCAAACTGCTTAGGGACAAGATGCTAAGTGATTCTAAGTGTTTTGTTGAGAGCCACTGTTTAAGTAAACATTACAAATTATGGTTATGTAGTATATAACGTAGATTGAAGCCCTTGAGCAATGTATTATTCATAAAATACATCACTTTATCAGTTTGATCATGTTTCTTTTCTTTAAAGAAGAAGATGACAAGGATTTTAGTCCTGTTACTGAGGCAGCATGTTAAATGGCAAGAAAGACATATTTTTGAAAGCTCCATTTTCCTTTTCAGACCAGGTCTTTGATTATCTGAAGAAAAGATATGATTTTCCTAAGACGTCCTTTCATATGCCAAAGTAGATCTGGCACACTTGGCTATTAGAAAATACATTATACACTCAATTTAACAGCATAATTCATGGCTTCAGCACTTTATTTCTATATAATTTGTTTATACTTTATCTGTTTTGTTTCTTTGTATTTATTTTTACTAATTTCAATGAAAGGCTTTTTGTAATTAAAAAATTTTAAAAAAAGGAATATGAAGGACAAAGGGATTTCCACGACAGTATGTCTATAAGAAACTATATTACAATATATCAAATAAAGTTCATTAAATAAGCTTGTAGATCTCTTTACCTAGGGTTGTATTAGATTCTGCTGTCACTCATACCTTCTAACTGCACTTTAGGTTCTGCCATAACTCCTATGCTCAAGGTGCAGAATAAAACTATGTACCTCTGTGTTATAGCTGCCATCCTTGTCTGGTACTCTTAATGAGTCTTGGAAAGAACAAAATATTCATGCAACAGAGGAATGTTATGGTATGCAAGGATGGAACCACTAGCTTCATGTGTGCATATGTTGTACTCCTTGATGACAGTTGAATATTAGCATGGATAAATTCAATATCTGTTAGGCTTATGTAAGGAAGCATGGGCAAGAGAGAGCAAAGTGTTTTGATAAACTTCTAGATGCTCTGTATGGGCTTTATTGTAGTATCATATCTCAGGAGTGTTTATGGTTGCAACCTGTATACTGGTTCACACACATTCATACTGAATAAAAAGTTTTGCAAGAAGAAGGAATAATTAGGAAAAAAATCTTAGGAGACTATTATTATTATTATTATTATTATTATTATTATTATTATTATTATTACAGATAATATGATAATGCCTAAAATATTTTTAATTGTCTAATGCTGTAATAAATAATGTTCTAACACATTTTTGAAGGGAAACTAATGAAACTGTATTCATTATAGACATAATTTTGTTTTCTTTATCTAGACTTTACTAATTTTAGATTTTTATATTCCCCCTTTAATAAAGTTTCATTTAATATTGGAGTAATCTTTGCATATTATTTCTGAAACTGATCATTTATTTCCCAATTCCATCTCTTGTCTCCCCACTCTGAAAAAAAAAGGAGTTCAAAGAGTGAAGGTAAACATTTTTGCCTGACTTTTTTTTTCTATTTTTGGCAAAATCTGCTAGTAGTGACTGGTTGTCCCTTGCTGTTTCAGTGGTGCTATTAGAAGACCATGGGGCTCCATCTCTTCCCAACATCAACTGAGAGGGTTTTAGGTAAAATTTACATAATTTAGTGCTAAGTCTATTAAGTGAGTATGACTCAAAGACGGTGTCAGAGTGAGTACGTATATGTCACTGGTGTGTGAAGTGGAGGCAAGAAAGAGCAACATATTACTTAGTACCTCAGGCACAGGTACTATTTCATTAAAATTTCATTAAGTCTGAAGAGGAGGGAATTAAACAAGTTGTTTGCAGTACTTCAAAGTTGTTCCATCACAGTGCAAGAAGGGCACTTCTTGAGGAGATTTAGAAAAGGTGGGTCTCCAGATCTCTCACTATCTACCATCTTGGCTCAGACAAGCAGCCTATGAAGTCATATGCTAGAAGTATACCATCATAAAGAGGGGGAACCAAGAACCATGAATATTTTATCAAATTAGACTATTTTAATAAATGTACATCTAGAAATTCCTGTTTTGCACATAGTGTAGATCTTTTTTATAAAATACACAACTTAACCAACGATAATTCTTGCTAACAAAGTACCTCAATTGTAACTAACATTACAAGTTCCCACAAATAAATTTTTCTTGGTTGCTTTGAGATAGTATCAGAAACACGCTTCCTACCAAGAACACAGAGTATGACTTCAAAGATCATATAGTATATTCTGAATTTGATGCTTATCACAAGATAGGATTAATCTAGGAGTAATGTGTTAGTATTAAGATATATGATTAGATCTTGCAGAGTGTGAAGAGAAGGAACTATTTCCAGGCTTCCAGGCTTCCAGGCTTGGGAGTATTATCTCTATTTAAAGGTTTTACAAATACACTTGATAATAACCTCATTGTCTTTCTCATTATTCCTCTTCTCCCCTCATACACATGTTTTGGAGTTAAAAGAGGTCTGTGTGGGTTTTTTTTATCTTTTTTTTTTTTTTTTATAATCACTTCTGAGCATATCATTGCATTAGCTGTACAGATCTGGTCCATGTGAAGACGATACTGTGATAAGTGTGTAGTATGTGTGATAATAAAAAATGGTTTGCTCATCAGAGCTTAGTCACTTTAATAAGTTCAAAAATTATTTTGTTGGAAGTTACAGAGTCGTTACATGAGCAGTTACATTACCATTTCTGTGTGGCACAGCTGTTGATTAGGAATCTCTCGACAATCCCCAAATTGATAAACGTGTTAAGATTCATATTGTTAATGGAATAGTTTGCTGAACTTTAATATTTTTGGAGCTGAAAGCACATAGCCAGTTTTCATTTCTCTCTAACAGCATCATGCATAGCATGCACTATCACAATGTTTCCTTTTTTTGGTCTGTGACGCCATTCATATGCTTACTGAAGGCACCCAGAGTTTGCCATCACACATCCGTAGCAAAAGTTGGTTAAGTTGTTATGGTAGCCGATGACTGTCACATTGCATTTCTCTACTTCTCTTGATATATAACACATTCAGTTCATTCTACGTTTCAGTACTAAACACTAGCTGATCCATGTATAGCTTGTTTTGTGATATGGTGGCCTACATTGATGTTAGATGGCAAGGATATGCAATGCCTTGGCAGCTGTTTTTTAACTGAGTTTCTTCTTTGGAGTCTTCCTTCTCAGATGTGATATGCTGGTAGAAAAGACCTAATATTCACACATGTGATAGGAAAAGTTTCTTCTTCTTCTGCACGTAGTCACCAATGTAAAACCATGCACTATGATGTGCTAAATTGTATAACTGTTTGTTGCTGTGATCTTTTTGCTACCCTGAATAATGGCGTGGGTGGGGAAAGCATTCATGAATCATGCAAGTTGCCTCCTACCAGGCCAGTA
Organism: Ardeotis arabs; assembly: GCA_011801015.1. NCBI lineage: Eukaryota > Metazoa > Chordata > Aves > Otidiformes > Otididae > Ardeotis > Ardeotis arabs. Next base: position 28,709 of record JAAGAY010137010.1, on the reverse strand, counting down.
AGATTGTCTTCTCCACACTAATCATCAATATCATTGACCTTTGTCATAAAACTTGGGTCATTTATTTCTATATCCCATTAGAGGTATCATCCCACGACCACCTCTTTCAGTCTATTAAAGTCATGTCATGAAGAATCATTGACTTCTTGTCAAACACATCCAACCTTCCACATTAATATATCCACGAATGCCTCACTAATCACTCAGCAAACAATGCATGATATGCAGCAGGCAGTGAGAAGTGAGGGAGAGATCTTTGGAGGACCCTGTCCTCCTCCAGTCATGGATTTGATGGTGACAGTGATAAATGAGAGAGGATACACAATATGTTTTCTCCCCCTTCATGAATTGCAAGATTGGATAGGCATTGCTATTCATTTGTTTACTCTTTCTCCTCCCTCTTTTGCTCAGGAGTATGGGAAGAAACTCACTTATTTGGTTAAAAAAGTTATGAGGCAGTCTCCATTGCACATTAAAATTTCAGAGACATTCTGGGGTTTTGGTATGGATGTAAACTAAGTTGCAAAATGGTCTCTTTAGGTCTCCAAATAGTAGATATACCACTTTCAAAAAAACGACCTTGTCCCCATTTTTTATTAATTCCTTTATGGATGAAATGTTGGTATTTACCCAACCTAAAATAGATGTTTTGAAGCTAAATTTAATAGTCTTTGGAAAAACTGCTTTAATATGCCTAAATGGGTGCAACTCTCTAACTGCAAATTATAACTATTATTTCTGTATTAGATCCATTAACACACTCTCAGAGGGGGAAAAAAAAAAGTGAGGAAAAAGAACTGGACATTTCCAAGAACATATGCAAACAGCTATAATTATAAAATAAAAAAGAATGATAACAAATATTATTAAACATGATAACAACAATAAGAAAATATAATTTTGGAAGGGGTATAAGTCATATGCTTCAGGGCATAAGCTAGTTTCTACCTATAAGGGCTTAGGAAGAAACTTCCCCTTTGGGCAAATTATTGTACTATTCATCTATTTCTCTGAAGCATCTGGTGCCAGCCGTTGTTAAAAGCTCATTCCAGATCTATCTATTTCTTGTGTGCTATGGCAATTTTTATGTTTCTGTGAGCTGAAATAAAATTGTCTTTACCTAAAACTAATTTCAAGGTAGAGATACTATCTGTGCCAACATTATGCTGGCAGGGCACTCTATAAACTACTTCTGAACACGGAGCCAAATGCAGCCCTTTTGAAGATCTGCAGGCTTAGTCTGACAGTTTTGGCAGATGCATGGTATTCTTCAAGGGCGTTGAAGTTTGTGCCAGATTTTCTTCTTTGATTTCTACAGATCTGAATGCACACATCTGGTTGTGGGAGGGGTTATCACACATCTACATCTGCCAAACATGGCTATGCTCTACCCCATGCATATTTCTTTAATTCCTGTGTACCTTCTTGTGACAGGCTAATTCCAGCAGTGAGTTATTTCGAAATAATTTAACAGAAAATATTAGCAAAAAGAAAAAAAAAAAAATAACCGCCAAACTGGGATTGGGGAGAGAGAAAACTGGACACAACTGGCTGAATTCCCACTGGACTCTGAGGGGTCCACATGCTGTTCAAAGGCTACTGACATGAAAACATGCCAAAGAGTTAACATAGAAGCTCAGCTATAAAAAACAAAGCGCATGATTTCAGAATGAAGATTAAATCAGAATCATTAAACATAGATTGACACAGAGGAGAACTTCTGTATGAAAGTAAAGAGGAGAAAAATAAAATGTAAACAAGGAGAAATTTGGAGAAGTTGGGAGGAAATATAGACAACATAATTAAATAATAATTGTTAGATCTGAGTCAACAATTCTCAAGGAATAACTTCCTCAGTGTATTCTTTTTCCTTTCTTAATCACACAAAACCCCAGGATCTATTTGTCTGTTGGTTTGTTTTTTTTTTTTTTGATTCAGTCGTAGTAGAAAGACCTATATTTCAATCTTTTGTTTTATTTTAAGTATTTTAGATTCCAGAGGTATTTGGTATGCAAATTTTGCCTTTTTTTTTTTTTTGCTGTAATTAGGCCTATAGGACACGTGGTAAATTTGTTTTCCTCTTACTGGAGCACAAAACACAACTGAGGTAATCCTTGGAAGAAAGTATTGCTATCCTGAGACTCTTAAGGGATAACAAGTGTGAATAGCAGGAGATTTCAGAGCCATCAAAGCTTTGCACAGTGGAACATTACTGTACATGTGCCCAAGCTTGCCGACACACATACATATAAAATCATGAATACTTTGGCTGCTGAAACTTCCAATAAATTACACAAATATAATTACAAATTAGTCTTTGAGGAAGAGTTGAATTATTAATGTCATGGTCACTGTTTATCTTTGACTAACGCTGTTTTTTAATTGTTTATCTTAAGGTCCACTGTGTCTTACAGTAGAATGCATAGAGGACAGCAACAAAAGCAACACATTGTAAAGGAAAATGATAAGCTAATTTATTTCAGTAGGGAAGAGGGGTTGCAGCACAGAAAGTCAGCACAGACTTTCTTCTTTTTTTGGCAGAGTTGGAGACAAACAGGATTATTTTATATTTTATCTAAGGGCCTTCTCACTTACAATGACTCCACTGGGATCCCCTGATGGACACTTGATCTTGATAGACAGATAAATATATGTCTTGATATATATATTTTTATATATATATATATATAGGGTGGTAGTGATTGACTTACATGTCCCTCTTCTTCAGATTTAAGTGCACTTAAATCTGACTGTAGACTCCATTATTTTAAAGGAAGTACGATAGCTTTAAAAGATGAGGGACAGAATACTACACCTCTAATTGGAAGTTAGTTTGCTAGGCATTATCTAGGAGCATATTTATTCTCTCTTCTCAATTCTAAGCAACTCTGACAATTGTTAAACCAGAAGATATAGACCCTTGGAATCTGTTCTTCCCACTTATATTCAAAAAGTAGTTTGTCTTGCCCAGAAGTTATTCTCCAAGTGTGTGTTCACAACTCTAAATTCTAAACTAAGAGAGGTGTTTTCTTTCATCTGACAATGAGTACCTTACCTGCACTTCAGTAGCAGGGCTGAGCTTTCTTAGCTTTCCAGTTGCTTTAATGGTTTCCTGCTAAGCTTCCCTGAATTCCTTTGCCATATAGCTATCTCTGCATATGATATTGCTAGACAACTTGGATTTGTAGGCAGAACCCCTAAAAGATCAACCTTCAGTCATAGGTTTTAATGATGACTGTTGAAATTCCCACATCCAGCTAGAGAGCACAGCTCTAAGTATTCAAATAGGAGGGATGAGTATTGCATACGTGTCTAGTTGATTGACAGAGAAAGTTGTCCAAAGTACAGGTATCAGGGAAGGATGACTCTTAAAACATAAATGTAGAAATATTGTGGATAATAATGTGAATAAAACTTAAAGAAACTCAGAGGTCAGATCTGCACCTGGTATAAATTGACATACCTCTGCAACTGTTTTACACCAACTGAAGTAAAAGTTTTTCTAAATTTAATAATTCTCAGGCTTATTTCACAGAATACTCTCTAAACTTCGAGCATGAGCAAAAAATCCTAAAAATATGGAATATTAATCTATTTTTTTTTCGTGTGTGTGTGTGTATTCTCAAACTGTCACACACAGAAAAAAAAAAAACAAACTACCTGAATAATAGCCTAACCTTAGGATACTATCTGAATCAGCCTAAACTATGAGCAGGAAAAAAAGATGTCATGATTTGCTATTAAAAGTAAAAAATACCTATAATATCTTCTGTTTCTTTTAATTTCTTTTCCCTTCCACCCTTGTGAAATTTTATATTTTAACCAAAGTTATTAGTAATATGAAATAGTTTCTGTTTCTTGTAACTGGCTTCTCCATATAGACCTCATTTTTTTTTTTTGCAAGGTAAGGAGAGTGATTCAAAGCAAAGAAATGAAAACAGATTAAAAGAGTCTAAACTGTATTCCTTCTGAATGTCAGCTTTACTTACATTGTATCACAGTGGCTTAAATTGTGCAATGCAGTGATCTTCCAATCTGACTTGTGCTTTAACAAATCAATACAAAGCTGCAGCTGATGGTGATTGCAGTGCACTAGCTTGCCTATCCGGACTTCACTGTTCCCTGATGCTTCATTCAGAGCAATTGGATACCTTTGCTCTTGCATTGTTAACACTTGACAAGGACTTGTCTATGCTAAAAAGAATGCACTGTAGTAATTTATTGCTGATAGATTTACAGTAGCTAATGCCAAACTCAAGTGCATGCAAACTGAACAGGTTCAACTAAATTTGTTCATTGTTCAGATTAACAGATTCAAGAAGAGTTTAAATGTCTACTTAACATTACACGATATTACAAATAAATTTGTCTACTCTCTGCCACAGATCCAGTCTAGATACTCATCTTCTGTGCAATAGTAAAGCTATTTCCACCTAAGAAGAAGAGGTGGAGGGGATTTTTATTTCTGCTGTAAGTATGAAGGTCACAATAGCTATGTTGGTCAAAAATGATTACAATTGTGGTGGTTACTGATTGTTTATATCAGCTACACATTATATTCTGTTATAAACTATGATCAAATGATAATGTAAAAATATGTCAGCAAAGATTGGGAAGAATACAATAAATGGGAACGTACAAAAAGGTACATTGGGGATTTAGACCATGAATATTTTTTAAAAGTTATTTTATTTATCCATCCATAAGTGTTCAAGGACAACAGTTGCAGGAAATCTTTGCTCTGGAATTGAAAATTCCACTAAAAATTGATTTTTTTCACATATGGGCAAGATTTTAAGTACTGTTCTTCACTAAAGGTATATTTGAATGTTTTGAGATAACATAGCTTCAGAATTACTACATTGCTCAAAATCAAGGACTAATTTTTGGGAAAACACTGAAATAATATTTTTTTTTTTTTTCTCTTTCAAACCTGATTATCAGGAAATGCTCTGCAGAACTGAGTAAAGCTTGAGCTAAAGACTTTAATAATAATATAGTTATTCATATAGAAATTTTACAAAATTTTACAGAATATTTAAAATTAATAAAATGTATCATTATTTATATTGCGTACATATCACTTAGGTTTTTATAACAAAGGTATAATTATGTGTTCCATTTTAGGAAACTCAGGAAAACAAAACATCCACAGCAAATTCCTCTTATCTGCCTCTCAAGCCCCCAGAAGTTTATTCATGTATGAAGAGAAAGCTTTCATTTTTTATTGAAAAAAAAAAGTTTAGAGGTTTAACATGAAGTAGTTTGTTTGATAAATAGTACAAGCAAAGGGAGAGGGAAGATAAAGAGGTGACAGTGTAAAAATATATGTATAAAGATACCTACATGGTGCAGATTACACTATTTGGGGATAAATTATATACTTAAATGACAAAGATTAAAATGGAATATTTGCTACGTAGCATACCAAATGGAGGGAGGAAAAAAGGCTTTAAAATATTCTCCTAATAGAAAAATGGTTCAATAGCAAAAAAATAACTTTTTTGCATAACTGTAATAATAACTTTTATAACAGAAGTCTAACTATAAATTAAATAAAATTACTAATTAATATGCAGTTTAAAAACTGTAGAAAATGTATCACTGCATATTAAAACCCCAGTTCAATGAACTGCTTAAGCGTGTGCTTAACTTTAAACACAAGCTGAAGTTCTGCTCATATTATTTAAGTTACAAACGTAAAATGCTTTTGTGTGGCGTTTTCAATGCAGTGAGATTTAATTAAAGTTGAAAACTACTGTGTTTAATTTTTGCAGAAATTTCATCTTTTCACTCCTGTTGAAATCTGTATGGCTTTTCCATAGGAATAAAGGCTTTGTTTCAATATCCTTCTGTATTAGTTTTCAGTTTAGTTTTCCCCCCAAACCAGCCTTCCTTCAGAGATGATCTGGATACCAATAGACATCAGCAGCAAACAGGGCTATAACATACATACCACAGCTAGTAGCTATGTACCCCAAGGGATCAAATAAAGTATTTGCAAATAACACTTCACTTAATTCTCTGACCATGGAGAGAGAACTAGTCAGTATGTTTACCATATGAGATGCACACTGTCACCTTAAATTCGCTCTTTCTTTTTCCTTTTTCATATAATTCTCTACTAGACCATTGTAATCCCCCAACTTCAATAGTGCTAAATACTTGTGCTTCATTATCTTGACTTTGTGGACCATGCATGACTTCACAACAAAACATTTTTGAAACATGAATGAAGTGGAGAACAGAAACCTGCATGAGATAGAATAAAAATTGGTCTGTATAACTTGTGGCATACAATAGCTATGAGCTACAGCTCAAGCAAGGTCCTATTTGATGCTCATGCTGTGAAGAGCCTTAGCTTTCCACTTATTCCCAACTTTCACACGTTCGTGTGTGTGTGTTTATTAATTTTCTTAGGTCTTTAATGCTTAGTTGAGAAGGCATGAATAGAAAAGAAGGGACAGAACTGTAGAGGTTACATCCCTAGGGAGGAGAAGTACAGCTGGTGATAGAAATTATTTCCTTCAGGAACAGCTGTGAAAGCCTTATGTGCCAGTAGCTGCATGTGAACCCTTTATTTTTGTGGTATAATATCTGACAGGAAAGTGTAACTCTGGAGAGAGTATTTATATGCAATCAAACGCATACACTTTGCATTAAACATCCTTGTTAAGCAGGTTTATGTGCTCCTGTTTGCTGTCAGTCAGGTTTCTGTGCACTATCAATCAGTTGCGATCACCTGGTTTTCCATGCTTGGTTTGGGCACACAGTGCATAAGTGCCAGTTGCAAGGTAATTACATATCCCTAAAAATGGACGTAAGTTAATTACTTTGTCAGACTATTCAATATTCTGCTTCTTCACAAGTTTTGAGCACTGATTTTGTTGTTGTTGTTGTTGTTGTTCCATTCAGGGCTCCCTTGCAAACCTAGCAGTTGCTGTGCATATCGGGTGCAACACCTTCCACAGAACAAGTCCTCTAACCGTTTCAAAACCTCTGTCCTGGAACTGTTCACCTCTGCCTTTGAACATCTGCAGAAACCAAGAATGTGAGTTCAGCTTTGTCTATTGCAATTCCAGCTATGACCTTCAGAAACTGCCTTAAATTCAGCCACCGATTATCTTTTCCCTTTCGTAAAATGAAGTAAATGTTCTCCTATGTCTCAGTCTTTATAAAATGCAGTTAAAATTAAAGACAGTGTGCAAATGATAAAAAATGCAATCCTGAGCCTATACAATTGGTGTCGGTAGGAGTTTTGCCACAGAATTCAATGGGAGCAAGGTCAGGACCTGATATAATTGACAGAAGTTTTTAATATACATCACTTACTGCCTGCCTGCAGTTCTTGTCTAGCTAATAAAGTCACTCACTGACATAACAATATAGAGTGCAGAAGCAGGTGACATACTCTACTGTGTGGTTATGAGGTCTTTTATAGCACAGCTTTCCCTTCAATGCATAGTGGAGAGTATATAAATACACTCCATATGCTTTATACTACTATATTGAGTAACTTTTTGAATGTATGCTTTGCCTCAGCATATCTTAGGCAAAACTTTCTATGTGACATCCATAACAGACTAGCAGCTTTTCTGCATCTATGAAAATACCAGAATAGTCTAGCACCAGTAGCTGCGAGTTACACATAATTGGCTTTTGGAAAGTACTAATAGACCCACTTAGATTAGTAAGAACTGATGGGTTGTTTCTTTGTTTAAATATTATTCTTTGTCAACAAAGGTTTATATTAGTGGCATTCCAAATGTATAACACTAAGAGCAAAATTATATGCAATCAACATTTGCAGCCACCTGTTTTGTCAGAGGGGACTGTGACTGATAAATGAAAAAAGTTGCAGCAGAAGCAGCAGCTCCTAATCATACACTCTTCCTCTGTCTCTCACCGGTTATTTAAGTTAATACCCGCAGAAGATGCTTAGTTATGTTATAGAGGACATTTTCCCTATAGTCAGGAAAGACTTTTCTTTTTTTTTTTTTTTTTTTTTTTTTTCAGAACTAGCTTACTGGGAAAATGAAGCTGCAAGATTATCGGTGAATTCTCAGTTCCAGATTCCTTCCTAACAAAATGTCTTAAAAAGTATAAATAATTGGAACCAATGTACAGTCATTAGTAGATTTGAGAAATTTAAGATATAGATGATTCTTAGTTTGATAACGGTGCCTACTGATCTGGAGTACTAGGAAATTTTGAAGATCAACAACCCGATCATTACTTTAAAACCAAATTGACGTTGTTCTTTTTGAAATGGGAAATTTCCACAGAAATAATTTTCATTTTTAATCTATTTTTTCTTTTTAATGAATTCTGTTTATTTATTACAGAGTGAAGAAGATCTCCTTCTATACCAGAAAGCTCATTGTGAGCACAGAATGGGGACAATTACTTGAGCTACCTCTGGATGCCTAATAGAAATTGAAGCTGTGTTATCCATTCCTAAAATAGTAAGTCTCAAACACGAAAAGAAGAGGCTTTCAAAGACCCTTCTAAATGGCATCTAAATGTGACATTCTAGATGTATGCAGCTTTAATTAATTTTAAAAAATAAATTTAAAAAATCCAACAAAAACATCATCCTCAAGATATTTAAATTATTTTGAAATGTAAACTTAATTGAAGTTTTATTGTTTACTTTAGGGGGAAAAGTGCTATAACTCTATTTTGTGAACCTTTTTTTCCCCCTCAGTTTTAAAGCTCTGTTGATGGACACATACTTTTAGAACTCACACCATGTCTGTCTGCAGTTGTCACTTTACATTGAATTGTAAGTTGACAAGAAAGTCCAAGCCAAATGCAACACTTTAACAAGACGACACATAAGACAATGAAACCTGAAATGACATGGTTTTCTTTTTTTTCACTTTTTTTTTTCTTTCTTGACACAAAGTATTTTCCTGAAGAAAGAAGAAAAAGAAGAAATTAAAAGTACAGGTCTACTGTAACTCTCCATTGACAATGACAGTACCCAAGCACATGACTTAAGCTATGCCCCTAACTTCTAAATGGCAAAATTGAGCTGGGGTAAAGTTAGGCTAAAACATAAAGAAGCAATACAATGATGAGAAATTTTTATTGAAAGGACTTTCTTGTTTTTGTTTTTGTTTTCCAGGGAAAGGGAACATAGAAATAAACAAACAGATAACAACGGCTTAGCTGGGAAGGATGGAGTTTTGTATTGCTTCCCTTCTTAGCTGTAACTACTCTAAGCTATAACTTAGTCCCAGCCTTATGCATTCAGTTTCTGAAACTAGTCATGGCAAGGTGCCCACACACTTTCCTAGAGGTTTGCACATATGCAAGTATTTGGAGGCAAGGTGTAATTCCCTTAACGCTGCAAAACACAAAGAAGTAGAAACAGTGAGAATGCAGAGCTGGTGGATTGTGACCTAGCAACAGAGTTCTTCCACCTCATTTACTTTTCATACAAAAATGTATAGCATCTTCTACCAGTAGAGAGAGTTGGATGTTCAAGAATTACTTTAAAATGTAAGATAGGGAGATTTTTACCAGGGTTGGCTGAAGTGTGTTTTGGCATCTGGTGATCCATGATAATTCAAGTAGGCAAGCCGGAATAACTGGGTTAACCAGCAAAAAAGGTAGATTATTAACTCCAGAAAAAAAGTCTTTGCCTTTATGATTATTTTGAGTCTTGAAAACTTTCAGTGTGGCTTACCACAAAATTCATCAACTCATATCACCAAAGGAGGTCTCAAGATCCGACTTCACACATCCATCAGCACTTCACCTGTCACTCTTGAGTACTCACCAGTCACTTCAAAATGCTCAATACTTTAAATACTATAATCTGCAACACCATTATGTAGTACATTTTTATGTATTTATTTTTTTTATGTAGATTTGGTGAAGCACTGGCACAGGTTGCCCAGAGAGGTGGTAGATGTCCCATCCCTGGAAACATTCAAGGCCAGGCTGGACGGGGCTCTGAGCAACCTGATTTAGTTGAAGGTGTCCCTGCTCACTGCAGGGGGGTTAGACTAGATGGACTTTAAAGATCCCGTCCGACCCAAGTTGTTCCTTGATTCTATGATTTATTATTTGTCAAAAGGAAAAAAGAGCACAAAATGAAAGTGAAAAATCCATGAAAATGTCTTCAAAAACAGCATGTCAGAATGCACTAGATCTCCATGATGTTTAATGAGGAATAGTTAGTTTCAGGATAAATAAAACCTGCTGTTTCCAGTGCCAACTGAGCAGGAGAGGATATATACAAATTAACGTCTGGGAGGATGCATGGCTTCCAAGCTCTTGTGTGCTCTCTTTTTATCTGCAGTACTTCATTTGTGAAGCATGTTGTCCCCAGGGCTGAGTACAAGAAGATTCAATTCAGATTTTTCCTAAATTAAATTAAATGCAATGGCCATATAGTCCCCAGGGGGGATGAAGTGGGGGCAAGCACACTTCAGATCCTGATAAGATGATGACTTATTTTGAAAGCAAGTAACTTTTGAGCAAATTTGAACTGTGTCTGACAGGGGCATGGGGTGTGGAGTGAATTAATGTGAAATTTAATGAGCTATATTGTTACTGTCCTACTCTGAAAAGCTAAGGCTTTCTGAAGGAGTTAAGATTAGTTTGAAGTGCAGAAATGCTTACTAGAAATTTGAGTTTATATTTCTTTGATATTTTCTAGCTTTTATTCATTTAAACTTTAACTTATATCCTTGATATGGTTAGGATGACTATAACTACTTGGTTGTTACAGTCATAACTTTTAAGAAAGGGTGCCATCCTGTAGCATCATAGTGTTAGGGCATACAGACAGGATCAACTTACCCAAAACCAACAAGTCATAGTCTTTAACACTGTATTCCTCATTTGTGAAAACTACTAAGGACGAAACTAATGGAAATCAACTCAATGTACTTGGAGTAATGATTAAAGAGTTTTTTCCGTTTGTTATCTTCTGTGCTGCCTTATATAGAGATAGAAAATATGTTCTTTAAGTGATGAATTAACAAGTCAATCAAAAAGAAGGGAAACCAGAAGTATGAAGGTAACAGTTACCCCAAGATAAAAGAGCATTGTAAGGGATTAATCTGCAGATTAAGGGATTCAGGAAACATTATTCAGGCATATCATTCTGGATTAAATCCAGATCGTAATATTACATGGTATGCTGCTTATCATTTTGTAAAATGCCCAGTCCTGCATCACATACTCTGTTTTCCCTTTAAAATTAATAAATAATATTAAATGATCCAAAATACAAGTTAATTGAGGACATACATAAATATCTACTAGTAAACATTGAGGAAAGGAGAGGAGCATAGTTGTTGTACTCTTTTCACTATATCCTGAAGATTTTGTTACCTGGAATGTGTAGTTCATATTCTGTTTCTCTGTGTGATCCAGGAAAGTTTTGTTCTGATGAAACTCTTTCCAATCCTGATGCTCTGTTGCGATTACAGTAATCAAATTCCAATTAAAAATAAATGTAATAAAAAACTGTGTGTAAACAATGTAATAACTCACATGAAGCCAGAGCTCCACTAAGAAATACCTGTAGAAGTAGAAGCAGCTGTAGACGTCCCCTCTGTACATCTCAGTGTGTGATCACACTTGTAATAATCTTCTCTGCTTTTTCAATACTTAGAGGAAGAGTCACAGTGCAGTTTTCAAAGTGATTGAAAAAAAAATTACATAAAAATTAGAACAGAAAAAACTTAAAGAGAAAAAACAAGAATGTCAAAACCTCACAAACAAATAATTTATAATTCTTCTTTTTTTAATATCTTTTTTTTTTTTTTTTTTTACCGTAGGCAGTGCAACTTTGGGGAATATAATAATTTTAAAAAACATATCTTACTATAGATTTAAGGGTTTTACTTGGATAAGGTTCCAGAATTAGAGTTGTACAGATAAATAATCACTGGCATAACATAGCATCTTCCCAGACAGAACATGAATACCATTTTCAGTGGTCCATAAAGGCATCCTTTTAGGATTCTTGTTTGATTTTAAATGATCAAAAGGCATTCGTAAAAAATAGGTATAATAAAAATCCTCATTATTTAAATCTCAAAAATGGTAGAATGAGTTAAATTATCTTGTCAGCATATATTTAAAATATACAAACTAAACAATGGATATGATAAAATACAAAGATATAGGTGATCTGTTTTCAAGAAACATGTGATTAACAGAGAAAAAGCTGTGTGATATACTGTTGAGAACATTAAACCAATTTGCACAAATTTTATGAATATATGGGTCATATATTCTCTTCCATAAATGCTTTTTAGATAATAATATCCTTCAGCAACGACAAAATGATTGCAGTTGATCTACAGTATATTTTTTTATGTGCTTTATATGCATAAAACAATAAAAAATTAAATCTCAAAAAAGTAAAAAAAAAAAAAAAAGAGAGGGAGAGAAATAGACTATAAGCATAGCAGCAAACCAGTTTTCACTAAGTAGTTTTTTTTGTATGTTTTTAAGCCAAAATTAATTTTACTCAGTGTGCAAGAACAGAGGAACTGCTGTATGTGACTCTTTTGTAGGGTCTTATCCTAGAAGGTAACTTGTGTCAGTACTTGAAATAAAAATGGGTGAAGCCCCAGTTGGCACTTGTTGGCAATGTCAGTGGTTGAGATAACCCTAGAACATCCTGCAACAGAGAAATTTATTTTGTCTTTATACATGAGGCTGAGATTTTTCATCTGATGTTAAATAGTCCCAGACAGAATCCTCTTCTTAGTAGTCAATGTGTTTCCTATTGATGTATGGATGCATCATGTTACATAATAACAGCAAAACTGGAGCATTAATGAACATGGCATCAGCACATATCACATCCTCCCTACAGCATGTTTTTGTCCAGTAGGTGCAGATAGACTGGTTGTGGGAATGATATATCAAAGGAAATAAAAGTGGTTTCTGACATCAGTACTCTTTTTTTTTGGCTAGATAATTTTAAGTTAGTTTGCCATGAAATAGGGCAGGAGAAAACAAAGGATGGAAAGGAAATAAACTTCTTACGCTGTTCTACTTACATCCACAAATATGTTGTGCAGTGTGCTGGCATCCTTATGGAGAAAACAGAATCAGGAAGTAGGAACAAAAGGAAAAGAAATGAATTTTGCAATACCACCTCACTCCAGTACCAGGGTACTAAGAAAAGGCGCCTGTCTGCATGGTGGCATTTTTCTGATCTTGAGATAGAAGGGAAAAAAAAGGAAAAGCTTTAACTGTAACCTACACGTTGCCCAGATACACAAAAGTAACTCATGTCTCAGGCTTTGTCTCTTTGAAAAAAGCACAGTGGTGTTTTGTTGAAATAGCTACGTATCGTCCAATGAAGGGGAAAAACAGAAGTAAAATTACTGTACATCCAGATGGAGAAAAGGAAAGGCAAGAGACGTGCAGAACTGTGTTTACAGTATTTTTCACTGTCCTTCCTCTGTCTAATACAGCCACATCGGGGCAGTCCCAATTTGACCCTCTCTGTTTGAAAAGCACTTTGAAGTTGAAACATACTTTGTAAGTGCTAAGTATTATTATTGAAATTAATTGATAAGATGACTGTTGTGTGCAGCTGCCTGCTAGCTTAGATTGAGTTATACTGCAGGATATTGTTTGTGTTGTACTGAAGAGGGCTGTAGTAATACTGTATGACTGCCTCTCCCCTGGGAACTCTCCTGAAAGCGAGATGTGTGTCTAATGATAGTATCCCAGTAAGTAATGGCTTAAATACATAAATAAAATGAATAGGAATGAAGAACAGATGTGGGAGGTAATTTGAGGGCTTCATAAACACCAGTCTTCAGATTGGATAAAAATTACCTTTGGTCTTCATTTTGGAGGTAATGGGTGGTCCAAAGTTGACTCCAACATGGAAAAGAAGAATCCTTAACTGAACCATTATGCCTGTTCTGAGATGGGTTTCAAACTCAGATAACTCTCATCCACTGTTCAGAGTCTCTTTTGATCTGCTCTGACTATGGGCAGAAACTGCAGCCAATTCACCTTTTCAAGGCATCTGGCAGAGATATCTGATTCAGGAACACCACTTACCTGGATTTCCATAGTAGTCAGTCAAGAGGGAGGGTAGCAGGAGAGAGAGGACAGTTCAGATGAGTCAGAACAATTCTTAAATGGGCTGTGTCTTCTTCTATTGAATGGAGAAGGAGCCTGCAGTAGCTGAACGTAAGTGCCTCAGCTAGAGGATGCCTCTGGATTGGCGTAGTTTGTCTCTCCACAGAAGCAAATCTGATCTAAAAGGGCCCTTGGTGGGGTGAATGGTCCCTGCTACTCACTTTCCTAGCAATCACCTTTTCCTTTTTAATTTTTTGCTCTTTGTGTGTGAATTCTTTGAATCCTTTATTTGTCGTTCCAGCTTTCCAGCGCTAAGTCTCCCGTGCAAACAGCTCTGCTAGAATGCAGCTGTCTCATTTTGCATAGCAGACTCAAAACACAGCTCTCACCAGTCCATGTTATGCTAACTTATCATTGAAACATTCAGACCTGAACCCCTGGAATTTTCCATCTGCTTTTCATCTGCTGAGCTGACGCTAGAAGGGCAACCGCTGCGAGAAACCCTGCAGGGCAGGTTTTACCAGTGGGTGTAATTGAGAAAGAGTAGCTAACACTCTCAGATACAGGGCAAGGTGGTGGTTAATAAAAAAAATACAGATCAAAAAGATATAAACACACATCACAGCAGGATCGAAATCGGTGTTGCTGTTAGGTTGTGGTTTTGTGTTGTTTAGTTGTTTGGGTTTTTTTATACATAAACACTCGCACACTCTTAAGACCATGTGTGTTAGCGTGTCTCATTGGAAAATGTAAGAAATCTGAGATTTGTGGAACACCACCAGCATTTAAATGGAGAAAAAGGTCTTATTGAGATTCTGAACAGGGAGGAGGGAAAAACTGAGAACCATGGTGTCACCCAGTTCTTGAGCAAATCAAGTGAAAAAAACAGCTGATGATTTAAAGTAGTTGACACAACACACCTTTAAAGTCCCAAGTATACAAATCTAAGCCTGCAGTCTGCTAAGCACTACTAAGGACCCTGAGGCCTTGTTTCAACCTTGCAAAAAGAGTGTAGAAACAGCGGGTAAGCTACTTGTGGTAAAAGGTGAAGCATTATATACTAACTGCTATATTAGGGAACAAACAGCACTAAGGCCTTGAGCTCAGTGGCACTCTTATTCTCTCTGAACTGCGTAGAGAAAGTCTGCAATGAGCACTGACCAGGAGACTGCACTTCCTTGTAATAAATATTAGCAAAGACAGTGATCAAAATATTTCCTAAGTGATTTTTAATTTCCATTCTTGGTGTGTTTTATTTTGGATTGATTTCTTTTTTGTAGAAAATAAAAATAAGTAAGAAAATTGAATGAAAGGAAATGCACACAAAAGCACATGCACACACTCACAGACACATATACACACACAGAGAAATTATTATATAAAATGACCAAGGCAAATCAAGGAAAATAATTATTGCAGCTGATCGAGCAGAAACCCTATTATGTCTAGATGCTAGTTCACAAAGTACAGTCCTGGAGGTTGAGAGCTAAATGCATTTTTCAGTATCTTTAGTACAATTTATTAAATTACATTTTTAAATGAATTACATATCTTCCCCACTCTATTTTTCCCTCCTCCTTGCTCTCTGCTTAGGGCTTGTTTCCTTGGTTATATTTTATAGTCAGTGTTTATCACTATTCTAGTTTGATTTGCTTCCTCTCATTTTCAGACCTAATGCTGGAGCGTGAAACTCTCCTTACATTTATGCTAGAGATATTTTTCATACAAATAGTAAGCCCTAGCATGGGGTGTGAGGTGGGGACAAAAACATTAATGTCTAGAATGTCTTTTGGTGCCTTCTGATGAAATCCTGAGGCACCTCAACTCAGAACCAAGTCAAAGCTTCCAGATGCAACAATGTCTCCTAGTAAACTGGTGGCACAATTGAAGCAGGGCAGATATTCATAAGTCAAATGTTTTCCAAAAGTGGAAATCCAAACGGAAAAATGGTAAATGCACTTCGTAAAGCCTGTATGCATATTGTTACCATTTATCTTTTCCCACTGTCCTGATTTTGGCAGGGATGGTGTTAATTTTCCTCTCAGTAGCTGATGTGTTCTAGATTTCATATGAGAAGAATGTTGATAAACACACTGACGATATGAGTTGTTCCTAATGAGACCAAGGACACTGACTGACAGGTGCAGCAAGCTGGGAGGGATATAGCCAGAATAATTGACCAAACTGGCCAAAGAGAGTATTCCATGCTACAGATGTCATGCTTAGTATGTCAGAAGAGGTTGGCCTGGGGTGCATGGCTCCCTCTCACTCCTTTGTGCACTGCTCGGTTTCATTTCCATGATTGCTGCTCAGAATGGGCTGTATCCGTCATTGGGATTCTGGGTAGTGAGAAATCATGTATTACTCATTTTGTATATTTCAGTATCTTTATATTGTGTTATTATTGTATTTTTCCTTTGGTATTCTTTTAAAGTGTCTTCATCTCAACCCATGAGTTTTCGTTTTCTCCCAATTGTCTCCCCCATCCTGCAGGGGAGGGGAACGGTGAGCGAGAAAATATGTGGTGACTATAGTTAAACTGCAACACCCAGCAGCTGAATTTTTAAGTCTTAGACCTACATTCACACCGATTTCAGAGGCAGTCTGAAGTAAATCTAGTAAGGCCGTTTCTCAGATTTAATCTTTTGACCATGCAGCTAGGTAATCCCCAGACTCTTTAGATGCAGCTAGTGAGCCTGTAGAGAAATTATGCTGCAGGTATCTTTCAAATAGAGAAAAACTGTTCAAAATCACATAGCATATAGCACACATTTTTAGGATAATTTTAACTTGAGTTTCATCTGTCTTCTTTTTAACTTAATGTAAGCTAAAAAACAATTTTAATCTCCATGAGATCTAAGTCTCATGTCAATCCAGAACCACCCAACTAGAGTTAAATTTACTGTCGAGTTCCTTGTCCTTTCTGGCAATTCCACAATATAAGAATACTGCAGAATGACACATAGGTTCAATAAATCATAATGAGAAAATAATGTCAGCCTTGGGTTTCTGAGAAGGAATTCCAAGAAAGGAAATTGAAAAAAGTTTAAGTCAGAAATATCTAGCAACACTTTCCTGTTTATAAAGTATGAGAAAGGAATTCAGAATGTAGTTACTGACGTGGATTTTACTAATGTCTGTTCATGTATGCATAACATGAATGCTTCAAGTATAACCTGGTTGAAGAATGATTTAATTAATAACACTCAAACTATAAGCTTTCATTTAGAGTAAGACCCTCTGGGGCTTATTTCTTTACATCACTGCTGGAATAGAAAGGAGACTTAAAACTAGTGTAAATTACCTTTACGTGTAAGGTATACAAAGTGATACGTATGGAAGTTTCATGCAGATGTAAATAAATGCATTTATGTGTGCATGTTGGGGGGAATGGAGTGTGAGGGAGTGTTCATATCCAGAATAGCTGTTTGAAGAACAGCTTTTTAAAGATCTTTTTTTTTCTTGGTATTTTTTCCTTTTTATAAAAAGGAGAATGGCAAGATTATATTTTGCAGTTATTAGTAAAGATCTATTTATACAGATGCCTTTCTAAATTATGAATTCAATCATCATGCCATAGATAAATGTTGAGTCATAAAGGCACATGTTGATTTAATATGTGAGAATGAGACTTTTGACTCAAAGGACTGAATCACATTAGAAGTGCTGGGTTAGAAATGGTTAGGCTTTGAAACATAATACTACAGCAAATAAATCTGACAATACATTTTAAAATAGAGGAGAGTGACAAAAAACAAGATAAATGTCAGCCATGAAAGTATCATCAGACTATTTTTCGACCAAACTGCTGTATATTTCAAAGGTGTATTATCAAGATAGTTTTCTGTTTGAGGGTCAGATGAATAACTTGTTCATCAGTGTAATAAAGCATGTTTTACTCCATGTGAACATATATGCTTTAAATAGAAACCAAAAAACACCACCAATTTGCTAAGCACTGAAGCTTGCTTAAAGAGTAAGAGGAATATGAATTATCCAGGAAATCTCAATAATATAAATATAGGAAGTGGTTTTTTTTTCACAAAATAAAATATATCAAATCCCTCTAGAGGGGACTTATTTAGAGGGATTTGATGTCTAGATCCCTCTGCGGCTTCCTACATCTAGGGCCAAAGTTCAGAACAAGATGACAATACTTTTACATTTAAAATTTTCTTAATAAAAAGTTTTGAATGCAAACATACCCTTAAGGATAACACACAAACTGTAAGTGGCAGCAGGGTGTGTAAACTCAGCCACTATTAAACTGTTAACTATGGCTATCTCACACAAATCCATATATGAAGAATTAAGTCATATTTAAAGACTATATCTTTCCCTAAGGATACTATGTTTTTCTCATCACCCCCTTTAACTGAGATGCAAGCTAAATTCTAAATAACAATTCAGACTGTATTTTCTTAACTGCCTAACCTAAAGGTTTGTTAATCCATAGGTGCTTCACTAATCAACCTTCAAGTTCCTCAGGTGCTCAGGTTCAGATGCTTAAACATTCTCAGAAATGCACATCCTAAACAATGGGTGGTATTCTTCTCCCTGAAACTTCACTGCAATGCAACATAAAGTGTAGAGGTACCAACAATTAATGAATTCCTCAGTAAGGGTAAAAATTCAGCCCTGTCCCAAAGGTCTTTTGCCCCATCTTCTGAATCATAGCACTCTTACTGAAGAATCTGGAGAGCCAGATACTGCTCAGCATTAAAGCAACTGAATTAGCATCACTCCTATAACAGCAGAGAATGTAACTGGAGATTGTGGTAGAGCTTCAAAGAAATGGCTCTGATAAGAAAGGTTAATACTTAAAGTATGCTGAATGAATCATACTGTGAAGGAAAACCATCTCTTATGTAGTCAGCAGTCAGGGAGGAGATATAATAGGTAGACCAAAACCCTGTGATGGTTTTCAAAGGCATTTTCTTCTCACCACTTGAGAATAGAATTGATTTGAGAAAGTATTTCTCAAGCTATGGAGCTTTAGGTACCCTGGATTAATGACATACTAAGGGTCTCCATGAAGCAGGGGCTAAGCTAATCACGTAAATTAGCCAAATTGGGCTCCACTGTGAAAGAACATGAACCAAAGAGTGCCACTTTTCTATTTGCTTTCTCCTCCTTCTTTCTCCATCTCAAAGAAGAGATCTGATCAAAGAGTTTCCAATCTTGTAGTGTAAATAGATTGGAAAATTACTGGAATTTACCTACATGAGATATTTCTGGTCTTGCTAAGTAACGTGGGTCTACAGCTGTTTGTACCGGGTCCACCCAGATCCTGGAATCCATAGTTAGCTGCTAATGGATGGATTTCAATGAGGAAAACCTCTGAAGTAGTGGGGTTCTTTGACAGATGTTCTGGAAATAATTTGAAGAACTTTTTCTACAAAGGCAGCAATTTTGAAGATTCAAGGTTTACTGTGATTCTAGGCCCAATTTCCAAGGAATTAAACTTCTAAATGTGTTGATAAACCTCCTATAATCTCTAGAATACACTATATTATAACATTTCATAATCTCTTATTATAAAATGCACATCTAGCCCTGTGCTGTCACAGTTATATTTTTAGGAAGCTTTTCACTTAGAAGTCACATTTATCAGCGGGTTTTGCCATTTGAATAGCCATTTGTGAGTGAAAAAGGTGACCACATTTTCTTTTAAAAGCTAGCAGATTTCTTTTAAAAATTTTCTGACCAATTTTCCTTCCTTTTCCTGCTTCCATTCATAGTAAAAGGCACTGACCATAGCTTCCTTTAAAATACAAACAAAAGGTAAGAGTTGGTGGGGACTAAAAAAGAAATAAAAAATATCTAATCCCAACTAACACAGGTATTATGAAGTTTATTGTCTGCTCAATGTGAAGAAATATCTGGTCGTCTTAGTTTTATTCAGAGCTTTGGAAAACGTTGATTCAACATAATAAGTAAAATCTCGCATTTGCTTTTCAAGGAACATTAGAAACTGTTCTAGAAAGGCCTTATTAGTTCTGCTTTTCCAGTTCTCAACAGTGTGACATTATGAACAATGATAGGTTTTACAGACTTAGTAAAATGTGTTATTGTCCTTTTGACAAGCCCTGGCGAGCTGCTGTGTGTGTGTTTTTACAGAGTACAATGTCAAAAATTTCTTATACAAAGCTCGAGGACCTGTACAGAACAAGCTACAGCAGCCAGAGATTAGCAAATTCCCACCGTAGTTGTTTACAGATTTGCAACTTGTGTACTCACTTGTGGGGTGTCAGGATTGTGTATTAAGCATCCATGAATCACCAAGCTCTCCGGCCTTGTTATGGAAATATGACAATTCTGCTCGGCACCTGCTCCACCCTTTATTTCTGTCACTTGCCAGAATGACAGCGGGCTATAAACGTCTCCACATACTAAGGCCTCAGCTCTGATTCAGTGTAATTAAATGACCTTGGCCAAGATGATATTTTTTGATGTGGAGAGCATCTTGCATTCTTTATGCAAGAGAAGCAGGGCTCCAAACCTGAGTGGCAGAAGGCAAATATTCTTGAAGAAAAAAGAAATAAAATAACATTGACTTTATTTTACTATAGCTTTTCCAGCATGCTGAAGTTTTACCAGGTAATTGCCCGACACAAATATTTATGAATGTCAGACCACAGAGTTGTATAGCTTTTGCTCAGAGAATAACATTGCTTAATGAATTCTACCATGCACATGGGACTCAGGTCTTTAATGAATAGGTCACTGTGATTTCTAGAGATGGCTGTCACTTTGAGATATGAGAATCATTTCTCTTTAGTGAAGAGGAGCTTGTATATGTGCATATTTAGGGGTTCTATTTCCTACAACTTTAGACCTCTCAAGAATGATGCAGAGCCAGGGCTAAGATTTAGATTTCAGATGTCATATCACTAAGATTCCTGAAGATCGCAAACACACACACAAACAAAAAACCTCAAAACAAAAAGAAAAAAAAATACAATTTCCCCTAGAAATTAGTTACTTCTGTGTTACTGCTTGAGTTCTGAAGCACCACAAATGTAGTAGGTTTTTTAGTGCATTTTTCCTTCATGGTTCACTGCTTGTTTGTTCTTTTCACATGTTTTGTCCTTTGCCAAAATTTCATATAAAGATACCGTAGTGTTACCATGTAATATAATTATTTAAATGTAGCTACATCTTTTACCTCCAGGTTGTTCTTTCTAATCCTGTATGGGATGAGGAAAGCAAACATCATTTCCATGTATGGAAGAACTTGATCTCAATTTTCCAATGACAATCTCATACATAGATAAGTAACCACAAATATCCAAGGAAAATTTAACCTTCAAAAAATCAACATTATATCAAAACCAGTTTTACCTGCCTCATCACGGAGAAGAACCGAGTTTCTGATACAGCTGATAATTGCTGTAGTTCACTTAACTCAGCAGTGGGAGGTGATGTAGAGGCAGACTATTACTATTCATGACTATCCTGTTGGGAAGCAGATGAAAGACTTCAATCACTATGTTAACAGTCCAATTATTTTTCTTTTATTACAGAAAACACACACACACACAAAAAGGGTAATGCAATAAATAAAAGTATTTCTCAAATCTAATTTAATAGACTTCTTGAACTACTGAAAGTTAGTAGATGGTGCTTTTATCAGGCAAAGGAAAATACGTACTTACTGCAAAATGGGAAACAGTTTCTTTGCATACAATGGAGATGAAAATGGCATTATAATCTATAGAATAGACTCTTTTAATAGAAAAAAAAAGATAAGCATTACAACATATGGGGCATCACAGGATATAGAAATGAAATGAGAACTATCAAGGATTTTGAAATAAAGCTGGAAGAAAAATCAGGGCTTTTTTTTCCCACTTGTTATTTATAATTAAGGTCTCTTTGTTCCTGATGAATTAAAGATACTGTAGTATAACTGTAATAAAACCAAAGTGCAAATCAATTGTCCAAAATTCAAATAGTTCAAGTTTGCTTGAACTTCTTACAGAATTTGTTTGAAACGAGCTGATTTCAAATTCAAGCACTGTATTCCAGAAACATTTCCTCAGTCCTTAAGCAGAAAGGTGCTTGCAAAGACTCTTGCTGTCTTTTATTCATTTTGAGGCTTTCATCTTTGCACTCCGCACATTTGCACCTATTTTAAAGTGACCGAACCGAGACAGAAAGTTCTATTGCTTGACTCTGCTCTATGATATTAAAATTGCAAATATTTCTTTATGACAACTTTCCTCTCTAACAGGAAAGCTTTTCTAACATAAGCAGAACACAGGCAAAAGTAGGACCATCCACAGATATTTTACATTTTTTTTCCCTTTTGTCTACTAGATGTTCAATTTCCTTTTTGGAATTCTTAGGAGTTTAATGGGCATTTGTAATCATGGGCCCTGTAGTTGTTTAAAATATTTCTGAAGTTTAGAGTTAATAAATGAGACTTTTTTTTTAAAAAAAAAATAATTGCAACAGGTTTGCAGAATTTGAATCTTACATCTTTTTTTTTAGGGTTTGTAAGAGTTTAAGGATTTACACTAAACCTACTGCTTACTGTGAGGCTGCTTCACTGGTTTTTTTCAGAGCTAATACATGGGACTCTAGAGTTTTAAGTACTTGCAATTTAGGTACCTCAAATAGGTGTTTAATCAGATAAATCGTAAATATCGCCTTGTCCATGTGAAAGTAAAAAATGGAAAAATTAATCAAACAATACATGAAGCTATACAAACAAAGACAATTTTGAAACACAGTGTCAGAACAAAATAGTTAGACTTTTTTAACAAAATGCTTTTAGTTTTAGTAGTCAGTGGAAAATGTGTAATTGCAATAAAACAAACAATACATTTGTCTGTGGGTTTATAGTCAGGAAATACCCGTGAAAAAGGCTAATGACTTTAATCTCAACATGTCTTCTTTACAGCTAACACAAAAGGCAAGGACAACCTTAGTCAAACAGCAATCTGAATAAATACAGAACTGGAAGATGGAACAGCCAACTTTGTCCTTAAATAATTAATTACTTGCTATTCATTAGTCGATCCCATGTAGATCTTGGAGTGATCAACAGTATATTTTCTACTAAGAAAAAAATTCCACTGGTCAATATAACTGGTAACAGTGCTTAGAACTTGTTCTCCTGGCTGTCAATGTGTTTTATGGGTTTGACTATGATTTTACTATGAAAGGAGGCCATATCCTTTCATTTCTGCAGAGGCATGAGTGGATTGTAGCAAATTTCTTGGGTAACATGGTGCACTAAATCATTCCCTTTCCCATGAAGAATACTATTCAGCTTCTGCCTCCTCTCAGAAAACAGCTCACATTTTGAAGAAGGGCTTTTTATTCAAATAAACACCAAACAATAAACTGGCTTTCCAAAAAGGATGATCTCTTAAAGTGGCAGTGACATCCTGTGCCTTAATCCACTCCCCTGACTCAAGCAATAAAGTGACAAATGAAATCAGTAACTGCTGAGAAATAACCATGTTTGGTTCAAACAGATACACACACACACTTTGCTTGAACAAATCTATCCTTTACGCAAGTACTTTTAAAGTTGAAAAACAACGCAACAACAAAAGTCCCAGTAAAAAAAATCTTTCAAAACATATGGTTGGAGAATAAATAATAGATAAAGCTAGTAGCTGATCAGCTGATACACCAGATTAGTTCCACAGAAGTAGCTGAATATGTGTTTCTGAGCATGTCAGGTACACTTGGGCTCACAAAACTCACTACAGTATTCTATGATAATGGCTCTAAATGCTATTGGAAGCCAAATTATTTTATCTATTACTGTGTAATACCACAGTATTTGGTTTTAGTAAGCGTATGTCTAGTCTTCCAAGCAATGTTACTGTGTAATACCACAGTATTTGGTTTTAGTAAGCGTTATGTCTAGTCTTCCAAGCAATGTGTTCATGTTCGCAAAGGCTAATCAGTAGTTACTTTACTTACTCTATGGAGTTTCAGCACATTAACTAATGTATCTCTCAGTAATATTGACAGACCTCATCACTGGATCAAACAGAAGATTTTTAAATTGGTTTTGTTAACATTGAAGCCATTTCTCCCTTCCCTCTTATGACCTTGTTCAAGGAGAATAGAAGCGAAAAATGTTCCAAGGTCACAACTGTAGCTTTATAAACACATATGGCCCAACTAAAACTCTCTCACTCTCCTAATCTTTGCTTTGCCTTTCATATCAAATTGTAAAATCATAGTCTTTGAAAAAGGCCTATTCCAGAGGGAATGGAATTTATTCTCTTCACTTCAGAAAATCTGGGAGTAAACTTTGTTTTTTAAATTTTTTGTTTACTTTTCTTATTTGAAATTGCTTCATGTGCAGCGTTTTTTTTAGTACTGACAATACTATGGAATAGCACATATCAGACAAAAGTTTAATGCTGATGTGGTTTAGTTCAACACATTGATGATTTGTAACATTTCTATTTCCTGAATGATTATTTTACAACTTAAAACACTATTTCTTGACTACACATATACAATGTGACAGCAGAAGTCACCACTGTAAGTTTATGAACTGGGACATAGTTGTAAATCAATATTGAAAATCATGGCAATTTGCCACATTAATTTAGATTTCTGAGTGCCAGATGGGAGTTGTTGTTTCTCAAAGAAATTTCCTTCTTGATTGCCTTAAAAAAAAAAAAAAAGGGGAAAAAAAAAGATTAAAAAAAGAAATAAACATAGGAATTCTATTATCTGTCATGAGTTATATTGACACTAGATTCTGTGGCAGTTGCTGGTGTTGGTGAGACACTCGTATCAGGAACATGTTGCTAGAGTCCTTATGGGGCAGCTGTATCCAGAAGAGGTCTGCAATGAGGAGAAAGGCTGTTTATTTCACGCACCTCTTAGGTTGCCAGTGTGGTAGCATGTTCTTCTTTGCCTCTACATGTGCAAGTTTCCAAGGCAGGGTGCAGAGTTAGGATTAGTGAAGAAACGTTTTAGCTGTAGTGAAATCGGGGATTCCTGTTCCTGGATGCATTTAATCTGCTGACTGATGTGACAGACAAGTAAAATGATTAAAATGGAAACTATAGCAGAACTCCAGGTTTGTAAACTTCTTACACTGAAAAACTCCATACACAAGCTCAAAAATTTGGAATGTTTTGCATGTTTCAGTTAACTGGATTTCTACTTATAAATTTCTGTCGTATTTAGGGTACTAAAACATAGAATCACAGGATAGTTTGGGTTGGAAGAGACCTTTAAAGGTCGTCTAGTCCAGTCCTGCCCTACAAGGAGCAGGAGTATGTCCAGCCAGATCAGATTGCTCAGAACCCTGTCCAACCTGACCTTGAATGTTTCCAGGGATGGGGCATCTGCCACTTCTCTGGGCAACCTGTGCCACTCTTCTACCACCCTCATTGTAAAAAAATTTTTATGTCCAGTCTGAACCTACCTCCCTCTATTTTAAAACTGTTACCCCTCATCCTATCACTACACATCCTGCTAAAGAGTCTCTCCCTGTCTTTCCTATAAGTCCGCTTTAGGTACTGGAAGGCCACTATAAGGTCTCCCCAGAGCCTTCTCTTCTCCAAGCTGAACAGCCCCAGCTCTCTCAGCCTGTCTTCATAGGAGAGGTGCTCCAGCCCTCTGATCCTCTTCATGGCCCTCCTCTGGACTCACTCCAACAGATCCACATCCTTCTTATGTTGGGGGCTCCAGAGCTGGACGCAGTGCTCCAGGAGGGGTCTCACCAGGGCAGAGTAGAGGGGGAGAATCACCTCCCTCGACCTGATGGCCATGCTTCTTTTGATGCAGGATGCGGTTGGCTTTCTTGGCTGCAAGCATGCATTGTTGGTTCATGTTGAGCTTCTCGTCCACCAGCACATCCAAGTCCCTCTCCTCAGGGCTGCTCTCAATCCATTCTCTGCCCAGCCTGTGTTTGTGCTTGCGATTGCCACGACCCAGGTGCAGGACCTTGCACTTGGCCTGGTTGAACTGCATGAGGTTTGCACAGGCCCACCTCTCCAGCCTGTCAAAGTCCCTCTGGATGGCATCCCTTCCCTCCAGCGTGTCTACCACACCACACCACTTGGTGTCATCGACAAACTTGCTGAGGGTGCACTCTATCCTACTGTTTGTGTCACCAACAAAGATGTCAAACAGTGCCAGTCTCAAAACTGAACTCTGAGGAACACCACTCGTCACTGGTCTCCACTCAGACATCAAGCTGCTGACCACAACTCTTTGAGTGTGGCCATCCAGCCAATTGCTCATCCACTGAGTGGTCTGTCCATTAAATCCATGTATCTCCAGTTTAGAGACAAGGATGTTGTGCTGGACAGTGTCAACATATTTATTTTCACCTAAGTTACACTTTTGTAGATCAAGTAATGTAGAGAAAATGAGAAGGTGCAGTTTTAGGATGAAGCATTCGTACAGAATATTACTTATTAAGAAATCTTTGTAAATAATTTCCAATTCTTCCTTTCAGTGTCTGTTTTCAACTCCTTGTTGCCAGGCAAAACAAACTAAATCTAAATCTAGTAAAATAAAAGGTACCTCAGTTACTGAAAACATCTGTTTTGATATATTCTTCTCAGATACCACCATACTGTGGTCTCCCAATGCATTTCGTTGCTCTTTTTCTTGTGATATGCAAGCTCTATTGGGTTGTCTACTCTGCTTACAAAGCCACTGGGGTTACCATCTTTGCTTCGTTACTCAAATATGACATAAGTTTGACAAATATATGCTACTTATAGGATTTCAAGCTGTTACGCTTCTAAAAAAAAAATCACCATTAATTGTCCTAGCAGAACAACTTTTAGAAGTTACTAAACTCAATTATAATTCCTGGAGGACCGAGTACTAGAACTTGTCCCCTTTGCACTTTAGAACTGAGTTTGAAACATCTTTTTGCATCAGATCAATGTCCAAACCAGACAAGAAGCTCTGTTTATGAAACACTGCAAATAATATTTTCTAACATAAATTTCCGAAAATAACGTGACGTAACATAACGTAACACAACATAACATAACATAACATAACATAACATAACATAACATAACATAACATAACATAACATAACATAACATAACATAACATAACATATATATAATAGAATAGAATATAATATAGTACAATACAATAAAATATAGTACAATACAGTACAGTACAATACAACACAACACAATACAATACAATACAATGTAACTCCACTTCATTTGAAAACCTGAACATATCAATATTAAAAAAAAAACAATAGAGGACAAAACTCTGAATGCCTAATGTGTCATTATAGTGAATGTCATTAACTACAAATTAAACAGCATGTGGTATATCCTGATTTTCTTCGTCTGAATCACAATAACTGGAAAATTAACAATCACTATTTTGTCCCTCTTTTCCTTTTTATTCGTTAGAACTTTCCAACTGTGCTTCTCTTTTGCAAATCATGGTTATTTTCATAATATAAAAGATGTTTTACTAAGGAAGAGTCCACAGTTCTGAACTGAGGCAAACATCTGAATGTCACTCAATAATAAAACAAGATTAACCTAAGGAGCTGCATTTATCTGTTTAGCAGTGTGACTGAGCATTAGTCTATTCCCAAATGAAAAGGATGCATGACAGTACTGCCATACTGACTTGAAAGATTGGACAATGGAGGTTTAATTGCTTTCACTCTTGTAAAATGTAACTTAAGAACAGAAATGAAGGCAATTTGAACACATAAACAAAAATACGTATCTACTTTCAGGGCCATTGCAATTTTTCTGCGGTTACTTAGCATACTGAAAAGATGAGGAATCTGTAAAAAGCTTTCTTACCTTTGTCACTTTTGAGGCTGAGCTGAATGAACAGAATTCTACAAAAGGAAAGCTGTGACTTGAGTCACAGCTGGTCTAAATCAAGTTCACTTTTGCCAACAATATTTGCTACAAGCTCAGGTTGCTGTTGTTTCTATATACAACTGTGCTGCCTCTACACCTTTTGCTATTCAGTTTCTTCATGAAAATTATATTTTCTCTTGGTAAACTATTATCAAATAGCTTTCATGAACAAGTCCAAGCACTCTGTTTGTCTATTACTCTGGTCGTTTGCCATAACAATGTAAGAATAGCTGTAACAAGTCAGATGAAATATTCATTTAGTTTAGCATATCTCTCTGACAACAGCGACACAGAATCCCCTAGGAAGAACATAGCATGGTTCCAAGAACATCCAAGATATATTTGAGAAAGACATAATGATACGCTATACTCTCTGCCACCAACTTTTTTTTTCTTCTTTTGTCGTAAAAGGAATTGTGATACAAGGGACTAAGCAGAAGCCCTTACTCAATCCAGCCCATTCCCAGGCAGAATAATCACAACCCTAAGTCTGCAATGCAATGTGATGCAATGCAATGCCATGTGTTACATGTCTCTGGTGAAGACAGCTATAATGCAGTTTTGATTTGTTACTTTAATAAACAAACTTCTCTCCCTTTACTCTTTTTCTGTTTCTTTCCTAGGATAAGAGTTGAAAGCTCAACGTTCCCCTATGTATCTTTGACTCCTATTGGAAAAAAAAAAAAAAAAAAAAAAAAAAAAAAAAAAAAGAGAAAAAAAAAAAAAAAGAAAAAAAAAAAAAAAAAAAAAAAAACGAAAAAAGGGAAAAAG
>JAAGAY010137009.1:0-17255 GCA_011801015.1 Ardeotis arabs | reverse complement strand
CAGGCGGCCTGTAACAGACCCCCACCGTAACATCCCCTGTCCGTCCCCGTCCTCTGATGTTGACCCACAAGCTCTCTGTCAGCTCCTCCTCCATCCCCAGGCGGAGCTCCACGCACTCCAGCCGGTTGCTGATGTAGAGAGCGACACCCCCTCCTCGTCTCCCCTTCCTATCTTTTCTAAAAAGCCTGTACCCCTCCATGTTGACGCTCCAGTCGTAGGAGTCGTCCCACCACGTCTCTGTGACGCCAACAAGGTCGTAGGCCTGCTCGTGCGCACGCATCTCCAGCTCTTCCTGTTTATTCCCCATGCTGCGTGCATTGGTGTATAGACACTTCAGCTGGGCCCCTGACAAAGCCGACGTGCTGGCTGGATCGACAGGAGTTCTTTTGGACCACAGTTTAAGTTCATTTGCACATACCCAACATCCTTGCTCAGCTTCTGGACCCTTGGTGCTGGCACTGGCGCCGTGCTGACAGCAGTGGGCTGAACTGTGCTCCCCCTACCCCAGCAACACCAGTTTAAAGCCCTCCGGAGGAGCCTGGCAAGCCTTTGGCCAAGCACAGTCTTCCCCTTCTCATTTAGGTGCACGCCATCCGCCCCGAGCAGCCCGGGCTCCTCAAAGCACGCCCCGTGGGCTGGATACCCAAAGCCCTGGCTGTAGCACCACTCCCTGAGCCACGAGTTGACCTGCCGGGTACGTCTGGCCCTTTCGGGCCCCTGCCCTTCGACCGGGAGGATTGACGAGAACACCACCTGCGCCCCAGAGTCTTTGACTGTTGCACCCAGGGCCCTGAAATCCCTTTTGATGTTTCTGAGGCTGCTGCCGGCTGTGTCGCTGGCCCCCACGTGAAACACCAGCAACGGGTAGTAGTCTGTGGGCCATATGAGGCTTGATATTCTCTCAGCGACATCCCTGATACGAGCCCCCAGGAGACAGCACACCTCCCGAGAGAGCGCATCGGGGCGGCAGATAGGTGCCTCCGTGCCTCTCAGGAGGGAGTCACCCACTGCTACCACGCGTCTCTTTTTCTTGGTAGCACTGGTTATCATGCGAGCCGGTCGGGCTGCCTTGCACAGCTCCAGTGCCTCCCCCGAGGTGCTGGGTCTTACTTCTTCAGGCTGCAGAGCGGCAAAGCGGTTCTGCAGGGGCACGTCGGGGTTCTGGGGAAGCTGCTTCTTCCTCCTGCTGCACCTTGCCCTTGCAACTTTCCATTCATTGGCATCTTCTGCCTGCTTGCTTACCTCGTGTGTCAGTGGGGGGGGGTTTTGGTTGGCTGACTGGATGCTGCGGTTCCGGTGCAGACTGTGCCTGGAACCAAGTATCCAGCTCAATAATTCTTCAAATATTTTAACTCAGTAACTTCAAAACTTGGATTTAGGTCTTAAAAATTCAGACACAGATTTTTTACTCACTGCCTTTACCTGTTCTACATTATTAAGATTGGTTAAGGACATTTAACACATTGAAGTGCTGCATTTTATTTCTTTAAGGACAAAGGATCTCAGCTGAGAAGTAGATGTTTACGAGTATGAAGCTGATAAAGTACCAACAAACACACACCAGGTTTTGGCCTTCTGTCTAAACACTGGGCTGCAGAAGATGACAACAGGCTACACTCTACAAACAAAGTTCTGTACTGATAATTCGCAAGGTCAAGGTGATACTCATTGACTGTATTTAATACAGGGAATATTTTATATTTTAAAAGTTTAATTATAACACAAAAATGAATTATTTCCAGGAGGATTTAAGTATTTTAGCTGGAATATCCTTTAAACAAAGTAAAAAAGGTTTCATGCCCCTCTAGGTACCATTTGTACCTAGAAAGTACATCTGTACTTCTACTTCGCATTTTCTTTTTAAAACCAAGTTGTTTTTAGGTTGCTGGGTTTTTTTTTTTTTTCTGTAATGAAAGCAACCATAAAACAATGTATGGGCTTACATGACAAACTACTACCAACTACTGCAAGAGCTAAATTTAGGAAAATGGAGAGAAGCAAAACTATACCTCTTAAAATTGTGACATGAGCTTCATCAGGAAATATAACAATTACTGTTTCGACCATAAACATAGTTTTGAGGGGTTCCATAGTTTTGAGGAGTTCCAGGGTTGGTTTGTTTTTTTTTTTAATATAGGAAGGGAAGAGAAAGATCCTTTTACCCATTCTACTGCTTTAAGAGAATATCATTGTACACAGATTTAAAACAAATCTTAGATGTGCTCTAAGAAGCTATCAGAAAACCAAATGTGTTACTTGTTTGTAGAGTTAATCATTATTTATCAGGACTATTCAGAGGTTTAGCTCAGCTTGTGAGTAGTTATCCAAAATGCCGAAGATAAGCATTGATGGTCAAAATTAACTGCCAGAGACAAAAAAAGGGGTTGTACTACCAAATGGAAAAGTTAATGTCATTCACATGAGGTATATGACATTACCATGTAATAGATGGTAAAAACAGTGTCTCCCTAACGTTTTGTATGTTACACACTCCCTTTTTCTTGCATTTGATACCATTATTCATAAATGCAAGTGTACGTGAAATTAAATTATAATTTGGTCATCTGTTATTAAATAAGACTTTAGAGTCCTATACAAAGGTAGAAACTCATACGTATGCTTGAGAGAAACGTCTAACTAAATATGATTTGACATTGCAAGCCAATGAAAAGTTTACTTCAAAATATTCACATTTATCACTGAAAAGAAGGGAATGATTAAGTCTTAGCAGATGTTTGTTCATGCCCCATTCTACCTAAGTCAGGTACATAAAAATACATGTTAGTGAAGGCAAAGTTGTGTTAAAACAAAGATGCGCCATAAATGATTGTAAACTTGCCAAGCCAGATTCTCCATTCTACAGAGAAAGGAGTCTCAGAAGCATTAACCAAGTCACCAGTTGCTTTTCATATCCTGGAATCCTCCTTTCACAATTCTCACCGTTTTGCTTCCCCAGTTTCAGATTCAAAAAATAATCTCCTCCTTAACAAAGGGAACCAATATTGCAGCTCATCTCAACTTCTCCAAATGTTGGGTATTTTGAAGACCTCGTGAAGCTACTCATCTATTGGCCCAAATGTAAAGCAAACTTCTATATCCTCAGAAACAAGAAATTAAATTCATTAACCTTATCATTGCCAGTAAGAAACTGCAAGTAAATTTAAGCCATGTAAGAAATATATGTCATTATACATAACCACAAAAGGAGTTAACGGAGCAAACTGAACGTAAAGGGAAGAGCTACAGGATGATTTAAAGTGACAATGGATCCCGATATCTGAACTGCTGTAATCAGTAATTCACAAGTAACGTTTGCTACAGACCTTACATTCCCTGTACTTGCATAAAACAGCAAACTGGAATTTATTTCTATTTCAAACCAGGGGAAAAACAAGATTTGCTTTTAAATAAGAAGGCAAACCACAATAGTAAAGACAAAAGTGTTGAGTATACCTTGTATTTGGTCATGGTGCTAAAATGGTTGTTCCTGAAGAACACACAAAGCTCTCCTTCCTGGACAGCTGAAGTCAACTCACACAGTCCATGGTATGTCAGCTGCGTAGCTGTGTTATTTAGAAACTGCTCAGCTACAAATCCTACAAAAGCAATACATACTGTTACGTGTGTCTATTACACACTTCCCAATATCAAAAATGTAGTTACAATGATAGTACTTTTCCTATCTCCTCCCTACTAAGATGCCCTCCTATTACCACAAATCGGTAAAACAAGTTAAAAGTTCTAAAATCTCAGCATTGTAAATAACCCTCTCATGTTCAGAAATCCTATATCCACTCCTACATATCACTGATTTTTTTGTCACCCTGCAGTATATAATTAATGTTCGAATTATAGGAGATAGCATACAGCCCAGTTGAAATGCTGCCCACAATACCTTTTTGTAAAAGGAAGTTCTCTCCAGCTTTTTAAGAAGTATATTTAATAGATGAGAGAACGAGGCTGATTGTTGGTTTGGAAATCGCATCGGAGAATTTTAGAAGGCAAGCACAGTGCAGTCTGCCTGCCCAGGGAAAGAGGTTCAGCAGACAGCGCAGCTCTTCACACTTTTATCTCCACATACGAAACACGTAACTAAGATTTGACAGGGCAGATACTTTGACAAAGCACAGAAAATAGTTACCCACCTTCACTAACCAGTTCGCTGTTGTCCGACTGCTTACAAGAAATTATCTTCTCCACTAGCTGATTGTAACTGCAGTTACCAACTGCTTTTACTATGTCAGCAACCTGGAGCAGGAAGGAAGAACATACAAACCACAACTTACCTTTGTGAAGAACAGAACACACCTGTAAGCCTATGGCAGTTATTCATAAGAAAATAAGAGTTTCAACAAAAAGCGGGGATCACCCCCTAAAAATACTAGGCCCAAAAGTTTTAGCCCAGACTGTTAGACATTTTGTGGCCTCAGATTCCATTTTAAATCCTTATGTTAACACTTAACATCAAAAGCTGTTGCTAAAGCAGATGGAGGAAACCATGGGGCATCAGTTGGCTCAGCTGGGCAGGGAGGAAGTCCAAGGGGATAAGAAAACAGCAACTTCCATGAACAAGGCATGAAAGGAAAAAAAAAAAAAAATCTGAGGGAGATTATTCCAGCCAAACTCACCAGTTTCCTCCTAAGTAAAGAGCACCAGCTGTTTATTAAATTAAAAATAAACTGTATATTTGTTAAAGATGCAGTTCTCTCTACCTAGTTCTAACATTCTCAGTTCTCAAAAGCACTGGCTAGCAAAAGTAAATCAGAATTGAAGAAAGGAGGAAAGTAACCTTGCATTCCTTCCACGTGTTCTCTAACGAGCTTTCAAAAACAATGATTAGGACACCATATCTGGCAACTTATAATCTCCCTCAGAACAACAATTCTCATTTACACAGTCACGAAATTCAGCGTAGAAGATTTTGTAAGTTCGTCTGACTACAGACCTAGTCTCTGCAAAGTTATCACACAGAAAAAGCAAGTACAGGAAAATCCAGTTTTTCTGACTAGATTTAAATAAATCTATTACTATAACAGTTATTATTGACTCCAGTTAAAATTCTGAAACATCTCCCCTCCTCCCAATAAAATTCACAATAACTTACATTCTGCTTTAATTATTGAAAAAATAAGTTACCTGAGGGTCCACTAACCATCCATGGTACAAGGGGATATCGAGAAGAT
Organism: Ardeotis arabs; assembly: GCA_011801015.1. Lineage (NCBI taxonomy): Eukaryota > Metazoa > Chordata > Aves > Otidiformes > Otididae > Ardeotis > Ardeotis arabs. The sequence goes on along the minus strand of JAAGAY010137009.1, from coordinate 12,072 downwards.
CAAACACTATGCATTCCGGTGTGTATTCAAATACTCGTACACCCGTAAACTTCACATTGACATCCAGGCCTGTCTGTAACTTATGTAGAATCGCCATTGCATCACTCATGTTCTGACAGCAGGAAAAAACAAAAAAAAAAACAAAAAAAAAAACCAGATGACCAAATAGAGCTTTGTACACTTGGTGGGTGTAAGAAGAAAATATATTGTTTTAGGCAAAGAATATTAACTGTGTGGCAAGATAAATGCAAAGTTATGGTTAACACCAAGACTTAATTCCAATGCTTCTAAAACATAATAATTTTGTGAGACTCAGTTGCCTACTTAGTTTCTTTTTCCCCTCTCATGATATCACTCATGTATCTACAAGGACATACCTATATACTACATCAATATTTTTTAAACTAATATCATTATTTTTAACATAGAAAGACTTCTGTGATGATACAAAAATAGTTGTCAGTGCAAATAATATTGCCTCTCACAATATGGAATCAACCTCTCTGTCCATCATGACTTCAGAAGAGGTATTTCTTTCTTGCTCAGTTGACATCCTCATAGGAAGTCCTGCAGCTATCACAGAACAGAGCACGCTGAAGGATGCATAACAGAAGATTTCTAAGAGTAACCACCCTGTCATACTTCCATCTGGACTTATGTGTTTTAATTCCTCAATAAAACCAAAATTCTTTCATTGCAGTCATAAAAATAATTTATTGTGCTAAGAGATACTCAGTTTTTCTTCACTAACAGGAAGTATTTATAAGTAATACTCTACAATAAGCCAAGAAAAAAAAAGAAAAAATAACCACTAGCAATGGTTTGTATGCTTCTCATTTTTAACACAATAATAAACCTTAGGTGAGAAAAAAGTTTTAGTTCCTTCAGACGTAAGCAATTGCATTTCAAGAGCAGCTCCTTACCTGCTCGTAGTTAAGACGCTGAATTTCAGATATCTCTTTAGGTTTTGCATCAAGAATATAGTCTCCTAAAAAAAGCGAAAATAAAATTACGTTTATTCCACACACAAAGCTTCAACATTTCTGTGAACACTTCTGACTGAAGCCGAGTGATCATGAATACCACCATCGAAGTCCTCCGAGAAATTAATGAGATTGCATTGTTTTATCACCTGAATTATGGTTATGGAGCAAAACGTGATTATAAAAAACATAGTAAGATGATATTAAGCAAGAAAATTCAAATGGCTGAAGTTGTTACTAAAGCAGCATTTAATAATCTCTTGGGGTATCATACCAACCTCTTAATTATTCAGAAATTTACCTCCCTCTGTGCCTCAACTTAAAAACGCGTAAAGGTCAAACTGTTCACAATAAGGTATGTAATTGCATAACACACTTTAACAATGCAGCCACTCATCCTGACTGATTTGGTGAATATTTTGCATATTTTTCCATACACCAATAAATCTGAAAGGCTTGTATTCCACCTGTGTCTACAACACAAAGGTAATTAATCAGTTAACGAACGCACTGGGGCTCAAGATTTGTAACAGTTCTAGTGACTAGTATCCAGAAACGGCCTCTCTCAAATTTTTCAGATTTCATTTGAATAAGTTTCATATTTATTCCCTTGCTTCATTCCTAAAAAATACGTTTCTACTCGAAGAAAAATATCATTACAGGTCTTCAGATTTATAATCTTTTAAGTTAAGACTGTTCAAAGTGGTTAAAGTGGTCTTTCTGTATTTTTTTAAAGCTGTAGAAGACCCATTTGGCAACTGCTAATCCCGTTGACTGAACACAAACCTAAATAACTTGAGAAGGTAATTTTGTTGTTCAGTTTAATAAGGTAATTCCAGAAGATAATACATGCCTTCAAGAAAGAATACACACATTTAGGCAACTGTGATAATGCAGTGACTTCAGACAGTATTATTCTATCAATATAATTAGAAGAAATGTTTAGACACAGGCAGCAAGATTTCTTAAGACTTTTTTTTTTGAAATTATGTCATTAACTTTTTCTTCCACTGAAATACTCAGCGATATCCTTTTGAAAAGAACAAGCTACATTATTTACAGAAAAAAAAAGACAGAAAATATATTAAGTTTTTTTCTCTTGCTTAAGACAACTCAAATTGAATCTATTAAGCTCAAACATTTCATATTTATTAGGCTACAAAGGGAAAAAACTGTGGCACACATAGCTTAAAAGCGCAGTTGCGATCCTGCTTAACACCTGGATCATCCCGGGCTGTTGAAGTTACAGACCTGTCAGATGGAAACAGCCGCAGTTTTGCTGAAGACTGAATCTGACAATGCAGTAGTGCCTGCAACCCAGACCCCAATCCCTGTGACAGCTAACTTAATTTTCCCTGTTATTAATGTTAATTGGGTCACACTACCAAGGATTAGAGTGACTGCAGACAATTAAAGGCACAGTTGACTTCTGTCAACTGTAACAAAACAACTTTGTAAGAGACATGAATAAGTTTAAACCTGTGTTGGTGTGCTACGCCATACCAACTGCATCACCAGGCTAACCGCTTCGGAAAGCGGTACGGAAAACGTCTAAAAGCAGCTGAGGAAAAACACGAGCAACTGAATACCGTAAGTAGTTTTCTTGAAGCATGTGTTCAAGTAAAGCTAAATAAAATAGTAAAATAAACCAGCCCTCCTATACTACTGCTCATTAGTAAGTAGGATATATAATTGAAAATCATTTATTGTAATTACTAACCTAAGTATTCCATCAGCTGTTCAGCTGTTATGATTTCCATCATTGGTGGCAGCTTAATCTGTGAAAGTAAAAATATATTACCTTTAAAATGTCAAAACAATACAATATAGAAAGTACCAATAAATTATTTCTAGATGCAAGTCCTCTGATCAAATGTGCATCACTGATTTATAAAAGCATTAGCATACTGGGACCAAGAACCTTAATCATAGAATCATGGAATGGTTTGGGGCAGAAGGGACCTTAGAGATTGCCTAGTGCAAGCCCCTGCCATGGACAGGGACATCTTCCACCAGACCAGGTCACTCAAAGCCCCGTCCAACCTGGCCTGGAATGTTTCCAGGGATGGGGCATCCACCACCTCTCTGGGCAACCTGGGCCAGTGCCTCACCACTCTCACAGTGAAGAATTTCTTCCTTATATTTAATCTAAACCCATCCTCTTCGCGTTTAAAGCCATCACCTCTTGTCCTGTCACTACGTGCCCTTGTCAAAAGTCCCTCCCCATCTTTCCTATCAGCCCCCTTTAAGTACTGGAAGGCCACTCTTAAGGTCTCCCCAGAGACTTTTCTTCTCCAGGCTGAACAGCCCCAATTCTCTCAGCCTGGCCTCACAGGAGAGGTGCTCCAGCCTTCCCATCATCTTTGTGGCCTGCTCTGGACCCTCTCCAACTGGTCCATGTCCTTCTTATGTTGGGGGCTCCAGAACTGGACGCAGTACTGCAGGTGGGGTCTCACCTGTAGTAGAGGGGCAGAATCCCCTCCCTCAACCTGCTGGCCATGCTCCTCTTGATGCAGCCCAGGATGCGGTTGGCTTTCTGGGCTACAAGTGCACGTTGTCGGCTCATGTTGAGCCTCTTGTCCACCAGCACTCCCAAGTCCTTCTCCTGAGAGCTGCTCTCGATCCATTCTCTGCCCAGCCCGGATCTGTGCTCAGGATTGCCCCGGCCCACGTAAAGGACCTTGCACTTGGCCTTGTTGAACTTCACGAGGTGTGCATGGGCCCACCTCTCCAACCTTCCCAGGACCTCTACTAAATAACCGGTACCAGAAGAGATTTTTAAAAAGCATTTTGGTTTTTAGAGAAACCATGTACACAGAGTACTTTCACTTGCAGCTGTCCACATACTCCCACCAAAACATTTCACCAGCATGCCCCTTGACTTCACAGGAGTTCACACTGCTCACTCTACTAGCTCAGCTGCAAGAATCCAGGATGAACAGACTGGGAATTCTAGCCCCACTTAGTTAAGAAAACTTCACCTTATTCAGCAAAGTCTTTGACTCCCTGTCTTCATTGTAACTCTTAACTGAGTCTTAACTCAAAAAGTCCCTGCATACAGACAACAGGCTGCAGAGAATCTGGCGGCAGCAGCTGCTGGGTCAGCGAAGCCAAGGCTCCCGCAGGTATGAGGAAATGACCTCCCAGCCTCTCATCCCGCACTCGCATTTCAAGGTTTGGTTTAACTCCATACAGAGGAGACTGGACACACAGACCTCGGTGGTGAAGCTTCCATTCCCCTCTCCCTTGAGTTACTCTTGTCATCACCACTTCCTAAAACCAACCCCCTCGGCATCAGTCACAGTCAAAAGCATCCATCTGCAGCATCCCGGGTAAATGTTTTGGTTGCACACTCTCCCTGCAATAACAGCTAAAGCTCAAACAGAGAGAGGCATGCTTCTGGCAATCTGAAGGAATATCACAGGAGTATACTGTCTGCAAGTATAGTGTGCTTAATTTTCTCTGCATCAATAGGAATTTTATTTTTCTAACGTTTGGTGACGGGAGTGGTTGGTTTTTAAGCTCTCTTCAGTTTTTCATCTTATCATCCTATCTCTCTTCAATATCTTACCACTGAAAGTCCAAAAAAAATTCCTAGTAAAATAAATACCAGACTTTCTAACCAAGTTCCTCAACACTGATCACTGTTCTTGACACAGAAAGACAGACATGATGTCAGATTGTTAACTCCTGCTTAAGATTCAATAGGCTCCAACTGCTTTGCTGGTTGAGGAGAGGAAGTAGGAAGCAGAAAGCCATCAGATGGAAGAACAATACATATAAAGCCTTTGATAAAACTAAGTATAGCAACACACTACACGGTTCACATTGTGATAGAGAGAGCTTCCTTCTCAGTCTGAAAACGAAGCTATTTTAATAACTTTCCAGAGAAAATGAGATGTGACTGGACTAAATTATCTCACCACCAATTTTAATGATATTTGGCAAAAGGCAAATGTGTTAAATGTATGGACTGACAAGAAGTTTCATTGAATTTGGAAGAAGAAAGAGCCAAGTTACTATGCCCGTGCTTTGGTCAGAACTGGCCACACAGCATATGCCACACATGGATCAACCCATAGCTGGTGGGCATAGAAAGAAGCCAACAGTACTGTCATGGGGAAGGAAGGGAATGGAAGTATAAATTGTTAGTAAAGCAGGAAATTAGTGATGCATAAATCCATAAGAAGGAAGGCTTTATTAGGTCTAAAAAAGAAAAAATATTAAAATTATATGAATTAAACAAGAAGAAAAAACAGTCATGGATGCATAGGCACACGAATTTTTGAAAACACCTTTTAAATGAGTGGCAACTGATTTTAACTTACAAAATTTCCTAACCCCTTCCCAAAACTTCTCTAAGTTTCACTAATACTTGACAGGCTAAAGGTTCTCATAATCTTTGATCCTATTCATAATATTCATACTGGGTATTCACATAAATATAACATATCGTGCCTTGTAAGTAACAGGACTACAGGGTCAAAAAGCTGATTCTTAAACTTCCAGCTCTGAACAGGCAGCATTCAAGCCTCACCAAACGTTAGCTGTGCACACCTCTGAGTTGGGCTGGGGTCGTTCCGGCTCCTAAGGCATATCGATGTAGCAGCCCGAACAGAACCACCTACTCCAGCTATGCACAAAGCTCTGTTGGAGCTCTATATACTCATGGCGTAAACTTATTCATGCTTCAGACTTCATGGACTGAAGGAGGTATTATTTGTATCACTGGTTAACAATCTGAGTTTTCCCTCGCAACTGTAATGCTGAGCAATTTATTCTTCTTAATGCAAAGTACTTCTACTCACATCGACAGAATCTCTCATAGTCAGACATTTTAACAAGCTACATCTCAAAATTAACTGCTTAATTAAATGCTAAACAAAGTAAATGGATTCACGGCATAATTTTAGGGCTGGCATGTTTTGTGGGACCTTGATCACATCTTTAAAGTGGACTAACGGGGTTCCAACACAGACAGAAGTCCTTCTGAACAGGGCTGACCTAAGGATATAGAGAAAATGTGACATTTCCTAACCATTCTGAGCTTCCCTGCGAGCGCTTACGCTACAAGAAACATACAACAAAGGGGAAATGGGAAAGCAAAACACCTTAAAATTAAGGGAGAGAGTAAAATCATACAGCTGTTGTTGTCCATAACCATCTATTATTCTGAGGGTTAGATCTTCTCAATAGGTTTCAATCCTTAGTTGCTAGATTTTACATTAGACACTTTAGGAAAAATGCGCTTCTTCAGTCGCCACCCATTTCCTGTGCCGCTCTATTGCAGCATCCTGGTCTTTTGCCCTGATCTCTCTTCCTAACTCTAGCTACTTTTCATCCTGTTTTTCCCTCCCGTTCTCAGAAGTGGGAAACCAAGCCTTTCTCACCCAACTACAATGTGAGGCACAGCTGAGCCACCTTTGTAATTAAAAGACAAGATTGGGAACAAATTTTCATATTGCACAGTTTGTTTAGCACAACTTACATAGTTTCTAGGTATTAGACTACAAACCGGAAAGCGATATAATACTAATTTTAAGTATTTTCCAGTGTAGTCTCCCACTCTTCAGAAGGGCTTAAGTTAAAAAAAAAATAAATTAAGTGATAGTCTGGCACAGAAGGTAACACTTCTGAAAATACTATGCATATAGAAAGTGACCATGCAAATTTCTAATGGCTTATTATTTATAGTCTCAGAACATGTTCATCTAAAATACACAACTGAATTCAGTGTTCCGGAAGAGGTAACGGTAGCTTCAACCTGCCTTGACAAAAACCAATTAATACTCCCTGCAAACGCGTGCCTCTTGCCTTGCAGGCACAGCTTCATAAGCTGATGACACAATAGCCTGGTAGTACACGCTGTCACTCCGTAACCTTAACATCCCCCTCCTCCAACAGGTTTCCTTCAGTCCCTCAGAGCAGGCTTCCTGTTCCGGAAAATGCACGGCTACGGGCCTACTGCTCTGTAAGCTCAACTCATCCCACAGATGCAGGGAGGAAGGCTGCCAAGGCCTCTGCTGAGCGTTCGTCAGAAGCTCACCTTCGGAAGCTGGGCGAGTTCTTCTGAGCAATCTGTGCAAGTTCTGGCCATAAGGCGGTTTAGCTCAGTAACAAGAAAAAGCAAATCACGTGTAAAGGGCCAGTGCCAGACCTCAGACCAGGCACGGCCACGGCAGAGACTGACAAATCAAACGGGTATCAGCGGGAGCATGCTGTACTCGGCTCCTCTGAAAAACAGGCCATTTTTATGAGAACCTAAACCTGTTTTTTTTTTTTACTCTACCTCTTCTCTGCGCCTCAGTTTGGAAACATCTAAGCATAAACGGTTATATAACATTTACTTACGTAATTGTTACAGTCACCTAAATAGGTAACTCATGCAGTTCTAAAAGTTAGTAAAATTTGAGTAGAACTAGGCACGTAGGGAACACAGCTCCCAAACCCTTCCCTTTGTTGAGAGAGGACTGTGATAGAAAAAACTTTTAAAGACACTGTCAAATATGCTACTGGGATTATTCTCCTACATAAAAAGCTGCACAAGATATTCCATATGCACTGGCTTTTCAAGACAATATTAATATTATTTATATTTGCATTACACTACGTTTTCCCTTAGGCTTATTTTATGTTCGCAAACAATTTGTTTCTCTGTTCCCTGGACAGTTCAGATATGTCATTTCTGTCCAATGCATTAAGGTTCACGGAGTTCTTTGGCTGCATCACACCACATCCTACCTAAGGAACACAGAGCACAATTACACGGCACCCTTATTAAGCTTTTAGCATGTGATGATTTCCACGGGGCTACCCCCACACAAAACTACTGTTTACTGCAATGCCAGAAGTTATTAGAAAGCGGTGCACGGACCGCACCTAACAAAGATCACAGAAAGTTCTTGGAAAAGCGAGCTTTGCATCGCTAAGCCTAACTACAGAGCAAGTCACAGCTCTGAGGAAAAACTGAGTGGTCTTCAGATTTAGACAAGCTGAAAGACAGCACTCTGTGCTTCTCTACGTCAGAAGACACAACCCATGCTTGTACATACTTTTTAAAATGTTTATTTCAATACACTACTTCTGCTTTCATTTCCATCACAGAAGCCTTAATGGTTACAACACTGTTTTGCGCAACAGTTATTTTTCAGGTCGGTATCATACTGCTCCTGTTTTCTTTTTACTTAGAAGAACATTGTTGTAACACTTCCGTAAGCAGAACTCCTCAGCTGTCTCCTAAAGGCTAAACTGCAAGCTAAGCTTATACAGGCAGTCTGCAAAAACACTTCAGAAGAAAACTGAGGATTTAATAATTGTAACATTTAAAAGTTCTAATGGGTGCTACTATTTCAGAACTTAAAAAACTCAAGTGTTGTCAAACCGGTATCTCACAGATAAGAACATATAGATGCAGCACTCCCAAAGAATCAATTATTTCTAAGTAGTCTTTATACCTGCATCCCTAAATAAAGATGTTAACTCTAATATAAAAAAATACATCCAAAAAGCATATAAAAATGGAATATTGACTAGGAACAGAGAAGAATCTTGCTCCATTAATGAACAAGATCTTCACAACCACTAAGAAGAAATTTTTTTGAGTATATGGCACAGCTACCTAAGGTACAGTACATCTTAAGTCTTCCTGTTATTGCAGTCCTTTAAGCAAATTAACAAACTACCTATAGTGTCTCTTCGCTCTGTGAGGGCTATCTCAGAAAGACTGTTTTGAATGAAAGCAACTAGGATGCACAAAGAGAAAGTCACTAAACTCTTAGTACATTAAAACAATACTCTAGCGTGAGGTAAGAGGCTGCCAAACTGAGGAGCTGAAATACCCAAAAGGGTGAGTTCTCCTTAATGTACCCAAATGTTAATGTGAGTTTTTTGGCAAACGTGTTTCGGTGATTATGGCCTACACATCCTTGGAAGGCTGCCCACTTATTACTAAGTAGTAAATAAAGATCTTAGTTACAAGCTAACTGATGATATGCCACTTGTCACAAACAATTATGTGAATTCAGCTTTCACTGCTGCACAAGCACAGCTGATACGCAGTATGGGATCTCAAGGCTGTCATCACGCCTGCTCGGGAATAACGGAAACATGCAACTAGCCATGCAGGGGGAAGCATCCATGACAACTTCAAAACTAGTATTGTAACTACTGCTGCTCAACTTTGAGCACTTGCACGTATTATCTGAAGATACTTGAGACTGTATCTACCTACAGGAGAACCAAAATTCTCCACCTCGTCAGGACAGAGTTCTGAGAAGGAAAGCTGGTGGCTGCTACAGGGAAGAGAGCCTAAAGCTTAACTGTTTACCTTCTTAATCTCTGTTGTGACTTCCCCGCCTCCCCGGCCTTACAGCTTCTTTTCACCGAACACATACTACACCATCCTCGCTCTGCTTTTGCCTGTTTTCACCTCTTGGTCTGCCTCCCTGTTCCCAAATTATAATTACCTGACCCAATCTAGTGTTCGTGTTGGTTCGGGAGAAGTGAGAAGAATGTGGATGTCCATCCTCAGCCTTGCTATGTAGCTAGCTATGGTCAGTGACGTACAGATGAGCTGCCAATAAGCTTGCCACTCCAAACAATGCCAACATGGTTCTTGACTATAAACCAAGGAAAAGAAAGGCTAATTTTGAGAGGCAGTAATGAGGAAAATCAATTATAAGCAGGGGCAATATACAACCAACTAACAGGAAAACTCTCAAGCATATAAATAATAAGTCATGTGATGGCAGTTTCACAAATTTAGCTGCCTATCGGCAATTCATGTAAATTCTGCTGAGGTTTTATATAAACAGACGGAATTACAGGAAACCTTTCCTGTAATCCTAGTAATAAGAAATGGTAATGTACTCCCAAGAAGCATTTTGGTTTTCACCTATTTATAAAACTGGATATCACCTTAATTCTCACTATGTGGTATTTGATCAAAGCAGAACATCAGTTAAAGTTCTGGATGGAGGACAGCAGAGGAAGGCAATTGTATATTTAAAGAGGCAAAGGAAGAATGCTAAGGAACAAAACCTCCAAAACTGTAAATGCAAACAATAAAAGCAGCGCTGTCCCATTCACGTGCTTAAAGGTTAAAAAGGAAAATCCTGTAACTCTCCATTTCTTTCAAAACACCACCACACAGAACGAGAAGGAAAGACAAGTTCTCCAAGGCCCTCTGCTTGCACCTAGATGTTAGAGGGAGCATAGAAAGTGACTGCTGAACACTGAAGTCAAAGCCAAGCTTCACCCCCTCTTGAGGACGGCAGAACCTACATAAGGCAATATTTTAAAGCCACACACAATTTCCCTGTACTGCTTTCACTGACAGCTAAATATTTACATCATCGTACCCACAGGTTTCCTCCTGATGTATGAGGTATTCTGCTCAGAAAAATGTATAGAAAACAGCGCCCAAGAAAACGTAACTAAAAAATCTTAATCTTCTGGAAAGTTACCTTCCTCTAAACAAATGTCTTCTTATAATATTATTTCTGTTTTGACCTTTTTCTATGTCAGCTGTCACACCTGTGAACAACCTTCTATTCCTCCAACACCAAATTTATTTCCCTTTATACTACAAAGTAAAGACTATTCCCAGAAAGCTTTCCTATTCCACAACTCCCTTCCACCACCTCACCAACTTTTTGGGGTTGAATTGCCAGCACTTTTTGGGAAGCACCCCCTCCTCCTCGTTTAGCAATGCACACAACCTCACAGCTCTTCCCCAACAGACGTTCCTTTCACATGTAAGTGTTGATAATTACATTACACCTTACATCTTAAGTGCTTAAAAGTTAAAAAGAGTTATTTTAAGACTACAGGAAGCCCGTACCCACAATGGCCATTAGAACGCAAGAACTTCCAGGTGTCAAAGGCATGATCACAAGCTGATTTACTCGTGAACTGAGATACAATCCATGCTGCGTAACTGTACAAATGTACCCCTGTTCCTCAGACAGCCACCTGTACAAATCTGTGTTTGGTACAATTCCGCATATGCCTCATTATACAAAACTAACCTATTTTCCCTAAACACCGCCCATGCTTTCAGGGCTATAAATAGTAATGTTTACGTCCTAGCAGCCCGCACGCATCTGCAAACTGTACCTGGCTCAGCTTCGCACAGCATCACCTAGATTTTGATTCCTATTTTAGGAGGACAGCGAAGTAAGCCTCTACATGACAGCAGCGCCTAAGCAGTGCATCAGCAGCAGACGGCGAGCCAGCGGTTGTTTTCCACGCGAGACACGCTCAACCGCGGCAACAGGCCAGGGTGTGAAGGAGCACAGGCTTCCGGCGCCGCAGGTTTTGGTAGAGGTGTCCCGAAGGTTTTTGGCATTGCCCGGAACGCCTCGGTACCCACCACCCCCTTCCCCGGCCCCGGCCCAGCGGCACCGCCCGCCCGGCGCGCCCCCGCCATGGCGCCCGCGGCCCCGCTACCTTCCAGGCCAGGAGCAGGACGTTCATGATGGCCAGCAACGGGCAGGGGCCGTTCTCGTTCTGGGTGATGATGGGCGTGTTCTCCTCCTTCCAGCGGACCCACTTGATGTGATAGACCGACTGGCCCGGGAAACGCTCCTTGGACGCGGAGAGGAGCTGGGGGCCCGCCGCCGGCCTCTCCCCTTCGGGCTCCGGGGCCGGGCCCCCCGAGGCGGCCCCCGCCGCCTCCTCGGCGTCGCTGTTGAGCTCGGAGCTGCTGGGGCAGCAGGAGTGCAGGTTGGAGAAGGACTCCAACGAGTCCAGGCTCCGGGACTCCTCCCCCGGGGGGCTGGGAGCCCCGCTGCTCCCGGAGCCGGCCCCCGCGGGACCCCTCTCCGAGGTAGGCGCCGCTCCGGGGCTCTCCGGCACCGCCAGCCCCGCGCCGCCGTCCTCCGCGGCCCGTGAGGGAGACGCCGGCTGAGGGGCCTCGGCGGGAGCGGGGGCCGGCTGAGGGGAAGGGCTGCGCCGCCCGCCGTCCTCCTCAGCCGCCGCGGGCCCGTCCCTACAGCCGCCCTCGCCTGCCGCCGCCTCTTCCAGGAGGAGCTGGCTGGCGGCGCCCCCGCCGCCCCTCTTCAGCGAGCCCGGCGGCGGCGGGGGCTGC
>JAAGAY010137008.1:0-26074 GCA_011801015.1 Ardeotis arabs | reverse complement strand
AAAAAAAAAAAAAAAAAAGAAGTCAAGAAGCAGAAGCAGGAGCAGAGAGGTGGAGGCATGAGCCTTGTGGGCCTTGCAGCCCTCAGCCTCTGGCCTCCCATCAGACGGCCATCTGGACTCGACTCAGCCCAGCCCAGTCACAGGAAGTGAAGAGAGGAGATGTGAAGAGAACCTGAGAAGCGTCTACCTGAGCCGATTGAGAAGAATCTCTTGTGAGAGGAATGGCTGCAGACAGTGAGGTCAGTGAAGAAGGAGGGGGAGGAGTAATGTTGCTCCCAGCAGAGATTCCCCTGAGGTGAAGACCATGGTGAAGCAGGGTGTCCCACTGCCGTCCATGGTGGTCCACAGAGCAGATGTCCACATGCAGCCCATGGAGGACCTCGTGCTGGGGCAGGCAGATGCCTGAAGGAGGATGTGGCCCACAGAGGACCCGTGCTAGGGCAGCCTTTTTCTTGAGGGACTGCACCCTGTGGAAAAATGACCCACGTCACAGCAGTTCGTGAAGGACTGTAGCCTGTGGGAGGAACCCCACACGAGAGTAGGGGAGGAATGTGAGGAGTTCTTCCCCCGAGGAGGAAGGAGTGGCATAAAGCAACGTGTGATGAACCATAACTCCCATTCCCTATTTCCCAGTGTGCCACTTGAAGAGGGAAGGAGGTAGAGAAGTTAAGCCTGTGTTGTGGTTTAGCCCTAGTTACCATACACTTTCTTGCTCACTCTGCCCCTCCCCAGCGGGATGGGGGAGAGAATTGAGAAGAAAGGAAAACTCATAGGTTGACATGAAGACAGTTTACTAAAATAGCAAAGGGAAACTACAATAATAACAGAATATAAGGATATTAAAATCTACAAAATGAACAATGTACGTTTTCTCACCACCTGAAGTCCCAATGCTGATACAGCCTGTCCTGAGCAGCAATCATGGAAATGAAACCATGCAGCAAGCAAAAGAGCGAAAGGGAGCCAGCAAGGTAGAAGGAACGATGCCAGTGAGTGAGAAAGAGGGATGGATGCCAGAAAGGCAGATACACCCCCCTCCGACCAACCCCCAGTTATATACTGAGCATGAGGTTTATGGCATGGAATACTCTTCTTGGCCAGTTTGGGTCAATTATTCTGTCTGTCTTTCTCCCAGCTTTGGTTTTAATAATAAATAAATAGTTTTTCCCAAGTGGAGTCTGTTTTACCCGTAACGTTAACTTGAGTGATCTTTCCCTGTCCTTATCTCAAACCTTGAGCCTTTTTGTTATATTATCTCTCCCCTATTCTCTCAGAGAGTCAGGAGTGATTGAGAGACGGCACAGGTTTGTCCCAAGTGGGACTAAACTACGACATGCCACTAGCACAGGAGACATTTAAAAAATGTTCTTTCTAAACAGTTGTAAATATGTTTTAGGAATATTCTCTCCTTAACAGTAATAACCATAACTGTTTACTAACAAACCTTCCAAGTGTAAGTATTATGATTTGTACTAGTTCCAGACTACCTTCCATGTAGAAAAAGAGATTACAAGATTGAAAACAGCCTCCCCCCATACTCTATTTTATTTTTATTGTGACACAAACTTGTGAGGTGTACTATGTGATTAAAAGCCTTGTAGTGATAACTAGATTTGGATTTGGCTTTTTTTTCCCCCTCTCCTTTTTACAACTCACACAGGAAATTACCAGGTATTAAGGATAAACTGAAATTACAAATCCTTTTAACAATTAATTACTTAAGCATTTCAATATCTTAAGAACATGACAAATGATGCCCTCCCAAGTAAGCTCGTTCAACTTCTCAGCAATTTGGACATCATTTTTGCATGTCAACTCACATAGAAAAGAGCAACTCTCCCCCTCTCCTACAGGTAGGTGTAAGGAGTTACATAACAAGGATGAGAAGGATTTTTCTTGGTTTATTAGGTTTTTAAATCCTAAGAATCGATATCTTCTGCCGTACAAGAAAAGCAGCCCCTCTTTCTCCTTTCATCCCACTTTCCCTTCTCCTGGCAGAGGCAAGGAGGCCAGTAGCATCCCTCAGTTCTCAGTCCCATGATGTATGCAGCAATAGCTCACTAGTAAAGTCAAACTCCTTCCTTTCTGTCACAGACAGGCCTTTCCTGGTATAGTACTATCAGAACCTTAAAATCAGCAGAATCCTGAGATGAAATCTTACTCAAACATTTTTTGGTAATTCAGAGTAGAGCAAGAGTTTCTCCATGCTCCCTGCAAGTTGTAACACACTGCTTTGATTATACTCAATACAAAATGCTTGATGGTATTCCTTCACTGGGGTAAGTAAAACACAGTATTGTAAAACCAACCCCAAAATTTTAGATTCAAATACAACACTCCGAAGATCAATCTTAAGCTCTAACTTCTAATACTCACTCTTTGATCTTAAACTGCATTCCAGTTTGTGGATTAAAATGAGTCAACAAAGAAGACGAGTTCTCCAATTTCCACGTCCATCCTCCATTTTTACACACTGTAATCATTTTCCACACAGTAAGCTAATATTATGACAATTATTGTTTTGTCAGCTAAACAAAGAAGATTTTTTTTTCTTCACAAAAACAGTAATGAATAAACATAAAATAAGCACTGTAAAACAGGAAAACAGGTATCAAGCTTCTAAGAAGTCCTCTCAAAAGCACTAGCTCTTAAGAATTCACAAACGAAGTCTGCAAAGAGACAGCCAGGAATTTTAAAAACTTCTGCTTCAAGGAGTGTTTTAATTTCTAGAGCACAAGAAAAGAATCCAAAAGGTCCCTGAGTTCACCCAATCCAACTTGAGGCTGAGTTAGACCAGTTACTTAGAACCAGGTCAACTATTTATCATCGATAAACAGGCAAAAAGTAGAAAACTTGCTCTTAATTGCCGATTTGTCATGAAAAGTCCACCTCACAATTTGACTTCCTTATTTAGCTCTCAGCTCAGGCATCTGCATCCCTCTAATTCTCCACCCTC
Source organism: Ardeotis arabs (assembly GCA_011801015.1). Classification (NCBI taxonomy): domain Eukaryota; kingdom Metazoa; phylum Chordata; class Aves; order Otidiformes; family Otididae; genus Ardeotis; species Ardeotis arabs. Next base: position 23,118 of record JAAGAY010137008.1, on the reverse strand, counting down.
TTCCCCTTTACAAGACCAGGGAATGTCATAATGGGAGCCTGTAACACACTGACAACCAATTCAAACATAGCAAGATTTCTGGACTTTCAAGCTGAAAAATAAAAATAACCTAAATATTTCACCTACTTTTATTAGATGTGCTTTATCAGAATGTGTAGGCTGTTCCTAGCCCTTCCGTTCTTGTTATTCTATCTACCAAATACTTAAAAAGACTGAAAATGAAACACAGATTTACTACATAATGACCCATGAGACCCACAGAAATCCAGTAAGTACCAGCTCAAAACATACACAGGCTGTATATACAGCTGTAGTTGAAAGTTAAATTATTTTCTTCTGGTAATTACAGACAGCTTTAAATATGTATTTTATATGACATTGAATTAGTTTACCCTGCAAGCTATTTTAGAGAAGTAATATAAATACAGCATTCCCCCCTCAGTACTTTCTATAGCCATTAATATCTGACAATAAAATAAAATTGTACTGTTTAATTTGGATAAAAGTTAAGTACCTGTAGTTGCATTTCAACATGTCTTAAGCAGGAATAAACAGCCGTCCCTTGCTCAATAGAGTGACAAGATTTATAAGGTGTAGCAAGGCACTTTACAAGGTAACCTAACTCCTTATTCACTTCTAAGAGTAATATTTGTTCTGGTCTGATCACATTAGTCACAAGAAAGAAAAGAAATGTAGGAAGCTGTAATAACTGAGGACACAAACTTTCTAGTAGGTAGGCAGACAGAGGCACACACACTTGAATCTCCATGAGCCACACAGACCATGTCACACTCAGAAACTTTACCTGCAGCTGTGGGCCAGATTCTCACACATTCATGAAACTTACAATTTAACTAAATGTAAGTAATTTGAATACCTATTTATACACAAATAGGCAAATTTCTAATTGGTTCCTTTTCTTAGGGAAAGACACCTCCTTTTTTTGCCTGATGAAATTGCTTTTATTTAATCTTTGGTTGAGGAATTTGTTGGAAAGGTAGCAAGACAAAGAAATATTCAAGGGTTCCCATCTGGCCCCTGCTCCAGAAACTTTTTTCTTTCATTCTTTCTGTAGGCCTTTTTTATTGCTGCATATTACTTTGAGCCTCTTAGCATATGTCAAACTTTAAAAATAGTTACTAATGTTTTGTATTATCTTCTGTGCTATTTAATTGGGGCTTATTCGACTAAAATTAAAATTTTGTAATAGCTAATACAGTGTAATGCAGAACTGACACTATATTCAAGAGTGAGGATCACAGTTCTTTTATCTCAGACACTAGGCAGCAAAACAAGGGCATCTGGAACTAGAACGACTTCCTACAGCACCTAAGCTAACCCACTGGTGTCTCTTTCAATTCTTGCCATGTATGCATTTATATTGATAAGGAAATTGTAATACAATCAATAGCTGATACAACTACCCATATCTGAGGAATGGAAGGACTCAAACAAGCAATAAACCCTTTCAGAATAGGATCTCTGTATGCTTCATGCAACCCATCCATTTTGTTTGATTTTTTGTTTATTTGTTTGTTTGTTTAAGGGAAGCTTAGAAAGGGAAATTTAAAAGCAGTATCCACAGATGTCCCAACACTGTCAAGTCACAGAGGAATAAACGCATGATGTATCCATGATGATGTATCTACTGCATATGCAAGCTTACTTAACCCAGACTGAGCTCACAACATACTTGTAGAATGATATTAAGTTGAGTCTGCACTGGTTGTATTTCTGAGATTTTGCCTGAAAGCATTTATGTCCTAAAAAAGGGAGAGATAAGGAAGTGTGGAAGAATCTGGTTAAAACGGTGTATAACAAAGGTAAAACTACACATTGAGTTATGAACAACGTAGCTTCAAAAGCTTGTAACAGAAAAGCAGCCTGAAGGCAGGGATGTCCTAACTGAGGAATTTAATTAAATACTTAGTTAAATAATGTTACATAAGAAGATGGAAACAGGCAAAATAAATTTATTCCCATCCTGACATAATATTATATGGTGCCTGATCATAGAAATAAAAAGTAAACCAGATTGCTGAATTCTATTTCATGACAGCACAGAATAGTTTAATTTTAACTGGTCTCACCCTTCTTTTTAAGCACAGATGGTCCATCTAAAGAAAAGAGACGAAAAATTATGCTCATGTAACCAAGAATTGTATTTATAGTTAAGCACAACAGTAATACCCGAATGTTTTATGTAAGTCCTCCGTTGATGCTTTTAAATAAATGCGTTATTTTGATCTTTAATATGTGTGGATGAGAACGCTAATTCAAAATCATTCCTGACCTTTTTTTCTCTCCCAAGGTGTGAAAATCCTTAGCAATTGGGCCAGTGGAACATAAACTACTGCTCAGCTCCCCAGTAAATTATGTCAGAGCATCCAGAGAAAACACAGCATAGCTCAGGGAAAGTCACAACAACAACTTTGAAAGTTGACATCAAGTAGGCCCTGAAAGGAAGAAAAATCTTTCAGAAAGTTGTCATTTGGAGTGACTTGTCTTTCACCCTTTCTGTTACACAGCTCCTACCTGGGATTGAAGAACTGAGTCCGAGTGAAACAGAATTTTGACTTGAAAGAACAGCTGAGGTAGGCTTTATATTAATCACAAACATCATTCCAAATTATAGGTGTTAAAATAGATCTCCCTGACATTATCCTTTCAAATTGGTGCAATTTTTTTTGGCCAAATATTTCCCACAAAGAATTCTGTACTGAACAAACCAGATACAGCCATGAATCTGTATAAAGTTTGAAGCTATGGCTTTCCTTTATGCATTCACAGCTGATCTTCCTCTGAAGCACACATCCCTGAGTGCACCAAGCCCAAGCAAGTACCGCCACGCAACAGTCTATCGTATCACGCAAACATAAGGAAGCTAATGATTAAAAAACATTCCATCTACCAATACTAATACATGAAAAAGAAGAATAAGCATAGTATTTTCTCTACTTGAATGATTTATAACTGGAAGCAACTGGAAATGTTGCATTAAATTGCCAAGTTTAATCCACATTTTCCTATGAAAAATTTCCCTAGTGGTTCTGAGCAAGGCAATAATACATAGTTTAATAAGGAACAACTAATCACTTGTAGCTCTGGAGGGGCAAACACTCTTCTCTCCCTTTCTAAATCAGTTGTTACCATTCAAAGAATGTTCAAACCAAAAAGGTATCAGCATCTTTTTAGCTGCCGGTTTCAACTTGAAGTTGGAGAGTACACTGGAAGCTACATTGCTCTTTCTGTTACATACTTTCAGTAAAAGTAATCCATATGAGAACATAAATTGTGAGCAACATCTCTCAAAGCTAAAACACAAATTCAAATCCTGTCCAGATAAACATTAAGAACTAACCTACATGAAATACATTTGCAGTTTTTCACTGGTTTTAGATAGCAAACGAGGCATAGACATAGCTGACACCTCTGATGGCATTGTCTGCTATAACAAAGTTATTTAGTATATCATTTAGCAGCTAAACAGTTACATAAAGAATTAGAGCGTGGTGCTTTTGGGAAAGGAGACAAAAACAGAAGTTACACTGATAACTGTTTGTTAAAGCACATAGTTTATAATTCTGACATTTTATGAGCTATTTTTAAAACCTGTTCTTAGAATGAGCACATCAAAATCTAACGAGGCTGAACAACCAGCAAATAGATTAGGAAGCTATACATTACAAATGTTGAGACCTGAATCTGACAGCTATGTATTACAAATACTCTTTCAATTCATCTGAAAACAGGCTTTTCTTTTTAAGCAACCTTAAATACAGATGATATACAATACTCTCTATAAATTTCTTGCTGTAAGTTCTGACATACAAATGAAGACTCAGGCACACTACTCTCCAAATGCTTGGTAATATGGGGTGTTTATTTCCTTCCCTCCCTCCCCCCCCTTTTTTTTTAAGCATCTAAATTGAAGAATGCTTAGACATCTCAATTCTTGAACACAATATTCAAGTTTGTTAAAACTTCCAAAATTGTATCTCTCAATGCACACATTTTTATCACCTGTTACTATTTGCATATGCTAAAAAAAAATAGTTACTTTGGCCTTATTTACTTTTCCAGTGGTTTAGCTAGGAGCTCCAGTTGATTTTAATAGCAGAACTGAAGACTAAATGAACAATTTAATCTCAGTGATTAAGTTTCTTCCCACCTCCTTCATCTTGCTAATGAAATGATTTTACAGACTCTAATGAAATACTTTTTTACAGTCACATCTGCTCAATTTCTTCCAGTCAGGTTGCTTACAAAATGTACTGCCTTCTTGCTCTTTTTCATCAGTCAGATACAGTGGATTAACATTCTAAAGAGTATGGTAGATGATATGATCATATCTGTTACACCCTAAACAGCATAAAAAAAAAAACTATACCCATTAATTAATTCCACTATGTATTTCACATAACTAGATAACACTTCAACAAAACAAAGGCCAGGGGATTGTTCTGAACTTAGGAACTCGCATGATAAAAAAAATAGCATGTTCCTCCTCTGATTGATAGGCAAGCTGTCAATGGATTTAAAGGACTATTAAGTAGTTTTAAAACCTTAGGAAGGTTAAATGTAAGAGTTGATTGTTCATTCTGAGACAGGGAATCCCCTGGATGCTGAATTTCATGGCAAAATAAAGGCCCAGTGGAACTGAACAAAAGCAAAATTATGCCATCCTGAAACACAGCTGAATGGAAAAGGTCTCGAAAGAGAAAAAAAAAAAGATAAAACCAGAAGAAACTAATTATATCTTCTTAATGGGATTGAGTGCTCAAGGCTCAATACTGGATCCAGTCCTGTTAAACCTTTTCATTGATGATCTAGATAACAAAGCAGATCGTACCCTCAGCAAGGTTGCAAATGATACCAAGTTGGGAGGAGTGGCTGATAGGCCAGAAGGTCTTGCTGCTATCCACAGGAACTTGGACAGACTGGAGAAATGGGCTGACAGGAATCTCCTGAAGTTCAAAAAAGGAAAGTGCAAAGTGCTCTATCTGGGGAGGAATAACCTCATGCACTGGTGTATGCTGGGGGATATGCAGCTGGAAAGCAGTTTGGCAGAGAGAAGGACCCGAGGATTCTGGCAGACATTCAGGTTGAACATGAGCCAGCAATGTGTCTTTGTGGCAAAGAAGGACAATGGTATCCTGGGCTGTAGTAGGAGGAGTGTTGCTGACAGGTTGAGGGAAGGGATTCTTCCCCTCTACTCAGTGATGGTGAGGCCACACCTGGAATATTGTGTCTACTTCAGGACTCCCCAGTTCAAAAGAGACATGGACGTGCTGGAGAGAGTCCAGTGAAGGGTCACAAAGATGTCAAAGGTATTGAAGCATTTCTCCTGTGAAGAAAAGCTGAAAGAGCTCAGACTGTTCAGCCTGGAGAAGAGACGGCTCAGCTGGATCTCAGAAATGTGTATAAACACAAAGGGAGGGAGCAAAGAAGGCAGAGCCAGGGCCTTTTCAGTAGTGCCCAGAAACAGGATGACAGGCAATGGGCACAAACTGAAACACAGGAGATTCCTTCTGAACACTAGCAAACACTTTTTTTACTGTGACGGTGACCAAGCACTGTCACTGGTTTCCCAGGGAGGTTGTGGAGTTTCCATCCTTGGACATGTTCAAAAGCTGCCTGGACAGGATCCTGGGCAACTGGCTCTAGGTGTCTCTGTCTGAGTGGGGAGAGTTGGACCAGGTGACCTCCATAGGTCCCTTCCAACCTCAACCCTTCTGTGATTCTGTAAGAGACTACTTGGGGAACTTGGAAATGCACATCTGTTCCTTTCCTCATTTTTATGGAGTAGTAGCATGTATATTGGTACTTTAAGACACCTTATTCTGAGGGATCTTAGTACTCAGAAGCACTGGCAGATCTATTAGTAAAACATCTTGATCAGTACTTTTCATTATGGAACAGAAGAAAATTGCAGGAAAAAAAAAAGAAATAATTTGATTACATAACCAGGTGTCTAAGAGAAATTATACATAAAATACAATCTGTATTGATGGGAAAACATTTTAATTAATACCAAATATCCAAAGCCAACAAAGAACATTAGTAGTACTAAATATAATCCAGTCCCTGTAATGTTACAGTTTGCACTTACTGTTCTCATCAAGGTTGCTCAGACAGCAGACTGAGTCTTTAATTTTAAGTGTACCACCTCTCCTGAGAATCAGAAATTTTAAAGGAAATTTCCTTCAATTTCTCAACTTTTTGTCTAGGTTATTCAGTTGGATAACACAGAAGAATTTCATGGTACATCTGCTTACACCAAAAAGGAGAAACAAAACATGAACTTATATGTGTATGTGTATTTATATATAAAAATCACAAAATTCTATCAGAGGCAAAAAGAAGCTGAATTAACTTCCCAAGGTCTTAACTTCATATATTAATTGGTAATGAAAGTAAGCAGCCAAGAAGTTCCAGAACACTTTCAAACATTGAAAATCACAGCCATGGAATAGGTAGAGGACATCTGTCCTGAGATGCCAAGACTAAAATTCACCATCAAAACTGTCAAATACTACCCAGAGATTTTTGTTAACCACCCTATATTTCACTGACCAGGCAGTCCTCTACCCAGTTTCTACACAATAGCCTCCTTGCTCAATAGAAATGATAACTGGCTTTTTGCTCCTTCATTAGTTGCACACACCTACATCTCCTCTTCAACAATTTGGAAGAGGATTTGAATAACAGAATGTGAACAGGCCAACAGCTTAACTCTAACTTCACAGACCTGCGATTACTGAAAATAATAATACTAAGTATTTTAATATTTGGAAGTACAATAAACATTAACTACACCATAAAAATGTGTAACAGATATTCAGGCAAATGCAAACATCTACATCTAGATAATGCACTCGAAACTTGTATTAAATATCAGATAATCTTCACATGTAGCATGAGCTGCCTAAAAATTGAAAGAAACAGTGACAGTCCCCTTATTGATCTTATTTCTAACTGCAAGTGACTAGATATTTTACTCAAAATAGCTTGACTTGCTCAAAACTATATCAAGTATTCCAGATGTAGACAGCAAGACTAAGTTGGTATGTTTTGAGGACACATTCTAATTAGAGTTCTTAACTTGGAGAAAAGATGCTGTCATTTTGTAATCTGTGACAGTCAGAGCTTCTACCCCTGCAGTAGACAAAAGGTTCTCCTAGTGCTTCATAAAGCATCTTCAAAATCATTACTTTCAAATTTCATTCTTTTCTTTTAAGATTTGAAACAGGAAAAACAATTGAACATAGTACATCCCTTACATAATTTATTTGTCATGTTTATATTAGATCTTATAATGCTTTCACTGTTATCTTGTTAAACAAATTCACAGTGTATTTGTGGATATACAGGCCTCCTTTCCCAAACAGACTCCTTCACAATTCAGTATGTACTTAGCTAAATTCTACTCTGTCCAAATACCACAAATTTCAATAGCCCAAAGCTGTCATGAAAATTAAAATTTATAAGCACTATTTGTTTGTTTGTCCCCTCATGGGGCAATCATATAACTATGGCATTCACTGTGTAGTCTTTGATCGCAGGATAATAGAAACTACATATGGTGCAAAGAAAATACATTAAAAAGCACCAGTGTGCTGTTTCCTCTAGCTCTTTGATCATTTTGATAGACTTCAGAATTAGAAAATAAGTGCCTGGAAAAACTCATTATTAACTCCAAACACATTTAACTAACTTCATTAGTCAAGTAATTATTGTTTAATGAAATACATTAGAAACATTAACAGCAACAAACAAGAAAGAAAATTTCCAACAAAATTAGAAGAACTTGGAAAAAAAAAAAGAAAATTCATGTTTGTTTGCTTGTTTGTTGCTTTCTGGGTTGTTTTGTTGTTGTTGTTGTTATTTGGTCAGGTTTTTTGTTTGATTTTTTTTTTTTTTTTTTTTATTTTGACTGTGACTAAATACCTTTATGCTCTAAGAGTATTTCAATTCACTTTTTTTTTTCTGTTCATGATTCAATTCAATGAATAAAACATATTACCACACAGGAAGGAACAAAATTTAACACTACATTAAAACAATAATTCTTAAGATTGTTTTTTAATATAAGCATTCTTGTTCTTTACAAGTTTTCTTATCTACTTCAAATGAAAAGACAAAAAAATCAAAACAAGATCATGTACTTTCTTCTCTTCAATCCCAATATTGCAAGAATCCTTCCATACACATATGCTATCCTAAAACACATCAGGTCCCTATATATTAGGAACTTCTAATTAATTCAATCCAAAACCTTATTTAGTCAGTTTGTGCCTATACTTTGAGACAATGAATTACTTTGTCAGAGACATACGTGCACACAAAATACCAACAAATTTCACTAGAAATACATTCCTTAAATGCAGACATAGGCACTACTGCAATTTTTTAAAACAGTGACTTATTTCGAGCTAAGCACACTCACAGTCATCATCTTCATGCAATTCCCTAAAATGTTTTATTAAAAAAATATTGTCTGTACCTGCCTGAGTGGCTTCTGAGCTTTCCCTTTCTCAGCTTCTCATTTATGGCTGAGCCCAGAGAATCAGATTGCACTTCATGGTCTAAATATAGTTCAGATGTTTACAAAATATGCACAATCTTGTGAAAAGTAGTAATTTCTTTGCCATAATATTTTTTTTTTCTGTTTTCTAAAGAGATTACTATTTGTTTCTGGGAGATAATATATAGCACTTACAGCATCTGTATTTCAGCTGTTAGGTAAGAAAGCACTTGTTCTGGTATTTCCCATATTCAAATTAGAGTTTAAACTATTTATTCAAGATTCACTGGAGCCATTATATTGAAACACTGCACATTTCATTTCACTGACCACCCAGTGTTTGGACATCATATAGGATTTATCTGTGCTGTTTGGAGTCAAAGCTTGAACAGATTGGAGGAAGATAACCAAGATGTGAAGTGAACCCCATCAAGCACAAGCAATAACACATCTAAGGAAGAATGGAGAGAAAGCAGCAGAAGGAGCTAGTGCTCAATGAAAGTCAGTTTTTAAACAAGTTATTCCACTGAACCAAGCCAAACTACCACCAACAGCATCCTAGTTGAAGCAGCAAGCTGAACAACTCCATCCATCCCTGAACACACCTCTGCATCTCACAAAACATAATATGGAGGAAATAAAATTTCCTCAGAGCAATCTTTTTTTTTTTTTTTTCCTTAGCAAGTGTAGTTATGAACAAAATCTGTTTCTCAAAAAAAACCCCCTCAAAACAATTAGGTTTGTTTTTAAAAAAAAAAAAAATTGCTTTGAGCCAGAAAGATCCGAGCATGATCTCCATGATCAACTGGAGCAATTACTCCTGCCACATCGGAAGCCTTGATTTAAAGATCCAAGAGGATGGTACAGTTCCTCAGCTCTCAGGCAGGAGGGATTATCTGGGACCACTCCCTGAGCTAGAGCAGAGGGAAATTATATACTTTTGTACAGGAGTTGTGCCCTGGTTGAGAAACTGTGTCATCAAGATTTGTAGGAGGCAAACAGATTATACAGCATCAGAGAAAACGAAGATGCATCTTCTCCAAGATCTCATAGACATAAGAGTCTCAACCACCAAATGCACAGAAGGAGAGGGAAGCAAGACTGGTTTTTGGAATGGCATATGAAGATTCCCAAAATGTGGAAGACTGGAGGCCTGTGACTTATGGTAAGAGGAAGATATTCTTTCTCTACCCAGAGATCTGCAACTGCAGAACAGGTTCAGTACACTGGTAGCAGATTTAGGAGGTGGAGGTCGGGGTGTAGAACATCATTCTGGAGAAACATCAAAACCAGATAAGCCTGAACCATGCAACAGCACCACGAAGAAATGACAGGTGCTCACTGCATGATACTCCCTCCTGCGAACGAGAACTGGTGAACGTGACCTGCTGCAGGGAAGAACTGGCTTGGTTAAGCAGGGAACTCCTGTCAAGTTCCAAAGGAAACAGTGAGGCACACAGCAGGTAGGAGCAGGGACAAAGGAGGAATTCAGAAATGTTGCCCAGACATATAGGGATGATATTAGGAAAGCCATAGCTGAACTGAAGTTTACAATAACAAGAGTCACACAGGGTAGCAAGAAGAGGTTATAGTGCTAAATTACTAGTAAAAGGTGGAACAAGGGAAGTGTGGGCCTGCAGCTGGTTTAGTGACAGTAGATATAGATAAGGCTGACATACCTATGTAACCTTTACCACAGTCTTCACTAACAAGGTCTCTGTGTTTAGTGAAAGGGGTCAAGGAAAAGAGGAACTACCAGCAGCAGATGAGGATCGAGTCAGGGATTTTGTGCCACACAAGTCTGTGGCATCCAGTGGGCTGCATCTGAAAGTGCTGGGAGAACCGCCACATCTTGCAAGACTGGGAACAGTCAGCAGGTATATAGCAATGGTGAATCATGGCTGACCATCTCGAACGCCTTCAATGATTAAGTGACTACGTTTGAGGATGAGAGGAGGTTGTGGATGTCATTCACTCCTGTTTCACAAAGGATTTAATAAATCACTGGCATCCACAATATTCCTATATCCAAATTAGAAAGTTGCTCTTTGGGCAAATACAAGCTGAACATGCACCAACAGTGTGCCCTGACCACAAAGCAGCAGCACAAGCAGGAGATGAAGGCAAAGTATATTCCCTCTCTACTCACAGCTCAAATACTGGCTCCAGTTTTGTGTGCCCCAATACAAGAAATACATTAATAAACTAAAGCGGGTTTAGCAGACAGTCACCAATATGATCAGTGGCTGGAACACTGGACCTGTGAAGAAATGCTGAGGGAAAGTAGCTTTTTTCAACCTAGATAAATGATGGCTTCAAAGGGATCAAACAGCAGCCTGACAGTATCTATGTTGAGGTCATCAAGACCACAGACAATAGGTTCTTTATGGTGGCACAAATACAAGAGGTAAGAGTGATAAGCTGAAATAAAAGACGTACAGACTGGATAGAAGGAAAAAAAAAAACAAACGACATTCTCAGTCTGAGAACAGTCAAGCAGTAGACCAAGTTGTCCAAGCAGGCTGTGCAGTCGCCATCCTTCAAGATTCGAATCGGACAAAACCCTTGCCAACTTCATCTGATCTCACAGTTGATCGTGCTTTGAGCAGGAGGCTATACCAGAGGCCTCCCGAGACACCCTCTAACCAGGATCATCGTATGATCTGGCATAAAAAACATGAGCTAAAAATCAATCTCAAACTCCTTCTTTTTTAAAACTAGTTTCTTTTAAGTCTTCACAACTATCAAAAGTCTATACATCACTTGTTATTCTTATTTTTCCTATCCTGACACACTGAATGTCTACCTGCATAATAAAAGTACAGATTGCAAAAAATTTACCCATTGTTTAAATCCCTTATAACATAGTGTTCTGTCAGATTAAAAATTTTCAACAGTGCACAAATATGAAGCTAAGTTTCCACAGAAAGATTAATTTCACAGTATTAATGAAGATGTAACTTAAAGAACTTAAAAGAACTTCATGACTTACTTGAACATATGTGAGTCAGCTATATGTAAACTGACTGTAAAATATATCATACATATGCACATAAACATAACAAAAAGATATCTAGCTTTATATGCATGTATAATACACACAATAGATATATTTGGGTCTATCTGCTTTTTATATAGTTAGATAGATGCACGTGTATTTAACATCTATCTAAATAAAAAATGGGGGAGGAAGGTTGTCCCTCAAGAATTTTAACTAAAAAATTTTATATGTCCTCAATTCATAGTCATTTACCTATCAGGCCAATACAGTAACATGACTGTCCTGTGTGGGAAACCTGATATTGACAAAGGAACACAAATACATACAAGACAATTCTAAGTCTTAATAAGAAGACATACTAAGAGCACATGATTTCTGTTGTTTGCTTGACCTACTTGCAAAATTTTATTGCAGTTGCATTGTGATTTTTGGAAGGTAAAGGACTCAGGGAGATTAATAAAAATAAATTTTAAAATGGAAGATCACTTGGAGATGAAAGGTGGAAGTGCAAAAGGGAATGTGTTAAAAGGAATAAATTAAAATGCTAATTTAAAATTCAGGGTAGTACTAAATACCTTAAAAACAAACAAACAAACAAAAAACCCTCTCCAAAACCCATAGTCAAAATAAAATTAGCCAAAAAAACCCTTATGTTTGGGAGTCTGGGAGGAAGTACAATATGATAGAGGCAACTGTAAGAAAACAAACAAATCTAAACCAAAGATTTTATCAGGAAACTCAGTACAGAAATAATTTAGTGGGCCCAAAAGAGAACATTTCAAGAAGCAGAAAAACAAGTTGTACAATCTGTGCATACTAAAGGAAGAAATAGAAACCTAGTTACCTGGAAAATCATTAGAAAACTCAAATAATAGAATGACCACAAAAAATTCCATTGGAAGGATTCGAAGCTAGCAATGGTTGGTAAGGACAAATAACATATCATAATTTGCCCACAGGGAAGAATTTTTCTTTGACATCATCTGCCTTGTGACTTCACCAAAACACTTATTGCATTTAAGCTGCATGTGATCCCATTATGCAATAATCACAATTGTCTATTCAGGCAAATGTGTAACACAGATAAGCCACCAGTTTACTCTGACAAACTACCTGAATAAAACTATGGAAGAAAATATTTCATCTTAAACATTTCATGATTGAAAAAAAAGAAAAAGTGCATTAAACACATTGGCATAAAACAATGCCAAAAGAATAGATGCCTACAGGGCATCTAAATGAAAATGAACTAATCCCAGAAAGGCCAAAAAACTTCTACTCAGAGTACTTAAACTAAAAATAGTTTCAAACCTAACTTCCAAAGAGTCAGAAATGAACTTTAATCCAGTGCCTCATATCCTACCAATCAAGGTTACACACTGGTCTTTCTTACTCATTACCTGGTAACCTAGAAACATGGTAGTTCAAATGAATATGTATGTATAGTGTAAAAAAGGATTGTAAGAACATGAATACTTTCTAGATAATTTACAAGTTTGCATAAGGTAGACGTAGCAAAACTGTTTGACAAAGCAAAACAAAATTATCAATAGATGAATGTAAATCTTTCCCCTGCAATTTAAAACCAGAAGATCAAAAAGCACCCCTTGCCTATACCTTCATATTTGTGATATGAAGGTGTCATATTTCCTAGTAAATAATTTACCAATCATAATCAAATTTGAAAAAAACTGTAAACCAAACAATGCCTTCACTGATAGCCACTGACTTTCAGCAGTCTAAGGGCTTTGAGTGGTGTAAACGACAGCAACATTTAACTTCATTTTACAGAGTAACAGCAGATTGAGGACATTGTAATGCAAACCTGGAAAATGCTACACTATCAAATTTTTATTTCAGATTAAATGCTTCATCTTCCCTGCCATGCTTAATATGTGGGGTGTTGCAAATATGAAACCTTTCCCAATCACCATTGGAATTCCTGGCTTATCTACTTTTTTTAGTCATAAATAATGAGCCAGTTTGCATGATTAATACAGGAAGAAGAGTTTGTAGAAGCTGCATAGTTTAATTGAAGCATAAATCATGCAGCTGGTTATAACTTAGAACTATTATAATAATAAATGATTATATTTTCTCTACTTGCTTTGCATGCTTAATATAAAACTAAATGAATGCTCATCTGGTAGTCACTACATACCAGTGGTTGTAATCTGCTGCCAAGAAGCTATTAATCTATCTGCCTGGTGGTTCAGAAAGTTGAAATACCTGTACTTTTTAGAAATAATTATTAGTGAAAAGGCACAAAGAATCCCCTGTTCAGTGAATAAATTCAAGATTGTGGTTAATTCTAAACATAAGTGTAGTCCTACCATTTCGGCAAAGGACCTGGGCACACAATTCACGTCCTTGTTTCTTATGATTAGAATTGTCGTGTAATGATTTGGCAACAAAATCACTTGGTTTTGACAGTCAGATTTTTTTTATCCAATTAAATTACAATTTGTCTTCTTGATCTAGCAACTACCGCAAGGAAAATATGCTTCAAAATAGGCCATACTTTCTAACAGAGGTTTATGGGCTTCTTTGTAGCAATTCAGAAGCAGCATACCTAATTGGGTACTCTCGGAACTGTTAAAGGAGGAAGTTTACTCATAGTTTGAAGCTCCACATTGGTGCCCTGTCACTTTAGAACTTTTCTTCTAAACGTAGACATCACATACAGAGGATGCATTTCTACATTTACAGAATTACAATATTTTCCTTTCTGCCATGGACAAACCAATCCAGTAAAAAAAAATAAAATCAGGATTTTTGTTAGCCCTTTTCTGCACTTTATAATAGCAATAATATCACAACATAATACTGAGATACTTATTGGCCTGTGAGATGTTCTGATGCTACTAAACTGTAGATGAAATTCAAACTTAAAGTCAACCAGGGTATTTCATCTCTATTGCAATTTAAAACCAGCCCCAGATTTAAATAAGTTGTTCCTCCAATTATCTTTAGCAAAACCTGCACTAAGAACCTCATCAACTTCCACCAGTATGAACACAGAAATTTTAGATCATCATTTGTAAAAGCTAAGTTCAACCAAACTATAGACTTTTCCAGAGCAGACTAGTACACAGTTATTGAACAAATATATCAAACAATAGTTGTAACCTGTGTGGATAGAATTCAGGGGGATTTTATTTTGTTTCCTTTAACTATCAAATATACATATGTTTGAGAGGACAATAACTGGAGGATTTCTGTTAATGTACAAAGAACTACACTACAAAATACTATGGGAGAGCAACTAGCTGCAAACAATCTTGCAGCTATGCAAGATTGCTCTATGCAAAAGAGCTTCCAGAACCATGCATCCAAACCATGGTCCAGAACCAAACATCTCCCTTAGCAAAACTTTAACATCTTTTTGTTTTGTTTTGTTTGGTTTTGTTTTGTTTTAATCACATTCACATGTTTCATAGAAAAAAAAATACACCAAACAAAACCAAAACAAAAAAAATTATTTCCTCAAAGCATTTCAAATTTTCATGCATGCTTAGAATTGAGTGCTGACTAGTATTACTTTATTTGCCAATAAGATTCCTGCAGTCTTTTCAAGTTTATTTTTTTTTTTGCCTTCATCAAAGTAACAAGAACTTCCACTGGGAAAACTTCAGTTTTAGAAGAATTTCTCAAAGCTAGTAACTGCACTGTTTACATAATTTTCCTCTTGCAAGAGGACAGGAGAATGAAAAAGCAACACGTTAGTCACAATACTTAACAGAATTAAAGAAGTAGAATTCTACTTAAATAGCAACACAGGAAGAAATCTTAAATCATACAACTACTAAAACACAGAAACACAATCTACATTAATTTTGAGGACCTGACCTTCAGAGATGATGATCTTTCTTAAGATTCAAGCTAGGCTAAACTGCAAAGGTTGAGATCTATTTAAACTGAAATACCTGGACTTACCTATTGCATCATATGACCACCACAAATTATATCTATCTTGATCAGCTTGGTAACATTTTGCATTTTTTCTGTTACGATCCTTTCTCAAATAGTGTTTAGTGCCCAACACAATGAATTGAGAAACAGTGGGTGTCTCTCCCTACTTCGCAGCTTTTTGATGAAGCAAAGATAATAAATTTGCTCCTTCAAAGATAGCAGCCTTGTATTTAAAGAAGCATTAGGAAATGTCGGGAGTTCGTCTCAGGATGTCATGCAGAACTATCACAAAAAAACTACTGCATATTCCTCTCCTTTCAAGGAAAAAAAAATTAATCCCCAGAACTGTTAAAAATCTGGAATATACGGATTTACACACTTCATAATGCAAATTCTATTAAGTGAGAGGAAAAAAGAAAAAAAAAAAAAAGGTTTTCCTTCCAATATTTTTAGTAACAAACACAAGATTTCCAGTGAAATCTCACACATTTATCTCAAGAGTAAGAGCTTCTGTGACTGCCTCCTTTAGAAGATCACTAACGATCATCCATCCAGGGTAACTGTCCAGAAGGAGCAGGCACCTTAAAGCTCTCAACTGGAGCCTTCTTTCCTCACAATCTTAATGCACATAAGGCATGTAAAGCAAATGTCCTTGAGCTTTTCAATTCTAACCTGCTTCCCATGCTGTTATTATATGAGAAGTACTATCTAGTAAAAGAGCTACCTAACTTGAGCTCAGTAGTTCAAGACTATTTAAAAAAAAAACCAACAACAAAAAACCCAAACAAAAACCCCAAAAATCCCCACTCTCACCTAAAAAAAAAAATGTTTTCCAAACCCTCCTGTGATTAAAGTTCCTTTTCACAAGGCATCTTTGAGTAAATGGTAAGAAATGCATTCCACTTTTTTTTTTTTTTTACTTAACTTGAATACAACAGTCACATGAAAGAGCTAAAATGAAGTAAGAGTCTACCATTGAGCAAATTACACTCTACCTATAGGTCAAAAATATCTAGTAACTGATAGCACAACAATTGAGTAGAATTAAAATAATTTTGTTAAACTAACATCCTGCAGATATCAAAAGCACCATGTTGCCTAGAATTCACTTTCTAGATTATTAGGTCATTTAAATGTGAGAGAACTAAATAAATATTTGAAGAACGGACAGCTATACTAATAGAAAGACTATAGACTGTTTGCACATACTTCTCAAACACAGCAAGCAACCAAATGAATGATTTCAAATTAAGTAATTATAATTAACTTCTAACTTATTAACTTCTGGAAATACTGAAAGACTGTCATATTTGATGAATGTGGAAGGTTTCTAGAACATGAACTACAGGGCATATGATGACTCAATTTTTACTTTCCATAACTAACTTCAATGCTATAGGCAGGAGTTTAAGATCATAAATTCCAACTTTGTACTTACTTTGACCAAACTTCTCCAAGTTTTATTTCTATTGAGCTGAAAAATATCTAAATTACAATATTATAAGCTCTGCATGTTCAATGTAAGAAACTAAGAAACAATGCCAACTGTTTTCTACAACATCTGCTCACATAGCATTGATTTTTAAAAAAATGATTTTGCTGTACTTTCTTCAAAAATCTAAAAAATCTTACAAGTTATTAAAATGATCTGTGAGTAGAAGAAACTTTAAAATTTGTATATATAGTACATTATAAAAGACATCCTCATATTAAAAAAACCCACCTCGTTTATTGTGTTACAGATAAAAATTGTTGAACTTACAAATGTTAGTCACAATACTCAACAGAATTAAAGGTTTACATACTTGTATATGTCAACCTTCATATCAGAATTTATGCATATGAACTTTGACATTTATTTTCACTCACAATTCACCCTTCCTCATCAGCTTCAAACATAAGGAATCTGGCAAGGTTTCAGTAACCTAACATCTATCATCTGATCAGTGTATATATTACAGATAGAATGATTCCTCTGAATTAATTATTGGCTAAGCTTTTCAGCTGTGACTTGTCTAGAGTATTTTCTTAGTAAGCAATTTAACTTGATTTTACTGTTTTCAGGATCACAGAATTTGCTGTAAGTTGTCCCAGTCTTCATTAACTCAGATAGTTCAGATGAACTCTAGGGACATTGCATGCTATATTATGACCTACAAGATTATATTAAACAGAATCAAGCAGAGCTCAGCACAGTTCGTGCTATATTCTCATCCTCACAGCAATGTGAAACACATGTTAATTATAGCACATGGGAAGTTTTATTTATTGTGTAATCACTTAGCATTGTAAAACTGTGTCAACTTTATCTTAAACAAATTATTTTTTAAAAAGTCAGTCTTGTGTATCAAGTTAGATAATTTTTCTCATAAGTGATGGTACTTAGCCAAATTAATTTGAACAGATATATATTTACCTGTATTAGGAAACTAAGTGGTCCAATCTTTATTTGGAGTCCTTGAAATATGATGAGTTCTGAAATCAGGCTGCTTCTTCAGGCAATTGAACTTTAGTGTGAATGCTAACTTTTGGAATGTTGCTTTGAAACACCCCGGTTTATGTGCAGCAGTTTGTTGGGCTTACTTAAACTGAGTCCTTCTCTCAGGTAGTGAGAAGAAAAGGAATTTTAGAAATAGAGTTTACACATGTAAAAGTTCATCAGTACTCCTGGTTCTTTTCCTGACAGCACCAGCATCAGCAATGAGTTCTTTTTTCTTCAAATGTAATAAATGGATAACAAAGCCTGAATAGTTTTCTGTCATGTAAGACACTGCAGAGACTGAATGGTATTTCTAACTTCCAAGTAGAAATAAAGGGAGCCAAAAATGCTCAAAATGTATTAGTAAAATCCTACTTGGACATGGTAGAATTTACTAACAGTGGATAGTTTGGGAGGAGAGGGAAGTGGGTTAGAAAAAAAGGTTTTCTGCTATACTACAGAGAAAAAGGAATTAATAATTTAAATCAATACAATACAAAAAGTTTTTACTCTCTTATAAAAATTCATTTAAGTTCCTCTGGAGTGTGTTACATACAATAATGCTGATTAACGAAAGCTATGAAGGTCTAATGACAGGACATTTTTCAATAATATATTTCTACTAGAGGATTAAAAATGGATTCACTGTTACAATATATAAAGTGTCTTATAAAACTCTATGGGTGTATTAAAAAGTCAATTATCATAATAATTCTATAGTTGGATGATACATCTGTGCCATTTATTCAAATATTAAAAACATTGATCAATACTATATGCAGGGCAATACCATTTCAAAAGCATTGCGGTCTTCAGTTTAAGAGAGTTGGCTATACTAAAAATAAAAACCTCACACTCAAAATTCATTATCTTCTGACAAATGTTGGAAATAAGGATAATTCAGTGTAACCCAGAAGGTTTTGATAACCTGATTAACAGTACATGTAACCATTTTTTTTTTGCTGTGCATTTAGAGAACATTCAGAGATTAAGGTTTACTTTTCCATGAAAGAAACTGTTTCACTGTAACATTGAATTTTGTGGAGGAGTAGCTAGAATAGGCAATTCCTTTGTTACAGAACTGTAACTTGTTTGTACCCAAAAATTATTTAGAGGATTTAAAGAATTATTAAATTTAGAGTTAAAAATTCTCTTGATTTTGTGATAAAAGCTACAGGAAAACCAAGATATTAATAAAATTGTATAATATAATAATTGTCATGACATTGCAAAAATGGGCAAGAACATATTTTCCCCACATTTTGATGTTGACAGTAACTCAAACTAACATATAAAATGTATTTGTGCTTTGCAAAAACAAAAACAAAACAAAACAGAAATGAACTGTAGAACTACTCTATACCAAACAAACCAAAGCATTTACTTGTTGACTGGAACACCTCTCCTATGTAGAAAGGCTGAGAGAGCTGGCACTGTTCAGCCTGGAGAAGAGAAGGTTTCAGGGAGACCTTGTTGCAGCCTTTCAATATGTATAAGGGGGCTTACAAGAAAGACA
This sequence comes from Ardeotis arabs, assembly GCA_011801015.1. NCBI lineage: Eukaryota > Metazoa > Chordata > Aves > Otidiformes > Otididae > Ardeotis > Ardeotis arabs. Next base: position 3,683 of record JAAGAY010137008.1, on the reverse strand, counting down.
GAGACTTTTTACCAAGATCTGTACTGACAGGACAAAAGCAATAGTTTTAAACTGAAAGACAGTAGGTTTAAATTGGACATAAGGAAGAAAGATAAGGGTGCTGAGACACTACAGCAAGTTAGCCAAAGAAGTTGTAGATGCTGCATCATTATCGCAGACATTTTTTTGCCTCAGTCTTCACCAACAAGTGCTCTAGCCAGACTAACCAAGTTGCAGAAGGCAAAAGCAGGGACTAGGAGAATGAAGAACTGCCCACTGCAGAAGAACTGCAGGTTCAATACCATCTAAGGAACTTGAAGATGCACAAGTTCATGGGACCTAATGAGATGCATCTACGGATCCTTAGGGAACAGGCAGACGAACTTGCTAAGCCACTATTCATCATATTTGAGAAGTCATGGCAGTCTGGTGGCTTTCCAACTGACTGGAAAAGGGCAAAAATAACCCCTCTTTGTAAAAAGGGAAATAACAAAGACCCAGGGAACTCCAGACCAGTGAATCTTGCCTCTGTGCCTTGCAAGGATATGGAACAGATCCTCCTGGGAACAATGCTAAGACACATGGAAAACAAAGAGGTGATTGGTGACAACCAATATGGCTTCACTAAAGGCAAATTGTGACATACAAATTTGATGGCCTTCAATGATGGGTTACAGCATTGGTGGATAAGGGAAGAGCAACTGATGTCATCTACCTGGACATACGCGAAGAATTTGACATTGTCCACATAACATACTTGTCTCTGAACCAGAGAGACGTGGATTTGACAAATGGACCACTCGGTGGATAAGGAATTGGCTAAATGATTGTACTCAAAGAGTTGTGGTCAACTGTTCAATGTCCAAGTGGAGACTGGTGACAAGGGGCGTCCTCAGGGGTTGGTACTGGGACTAGCACTGTTTAACATCTTTGTCAGTGACATAGTCAGTGGATTGAGTGGACCCTCAGCAAGTTTGCCAAGCTGTGTTGTGCAGTTGACACACTGGAGGGAAGGGATGCCATCCAGAGGGACCTTAACAGGCTAAAGAGGTGGGCCAATGCAAACCTCATGAAGTTCAACCAGTCCAAGTACAAGGTCCTGCACAAGGATTGGGGCAATCTCAAGCACAAATACAGGCTGGGCAGAGAATGGATTGGTAGCAGCCTTGAGGAGAAGGACTTGGGAGTACTGGTAGATGAGAAGCTCAACATGAGCCGGTGAGGTGTGCTTGCAGCCCAGAAAGCCAGCTACCTCCTGGGCTGCATCAAAACAAGCATGATCAGTAGGTCCTTCTTGTGAGAGGAACAGCTGCAGAGGCCAAGGTCAGTGAATAAGAAAGGGAAGGAGTAATATTGCTCCCTGCAGAGGTTGCCCCCTGCAGTCAATGGATGTCCAGGCAGATGCCCGAAGGAGGACGTGGCCCGTGGAGGACTCATGCTGGGGCAGCCTGTTCCTGACAGATTGCACCCCGTGGAAAAACAACCTGCGCCAGAGCAGTTCATGAAGGACTGCAGCCCATGGGAGGGACCTCATACTGGAGAAGAGGAGGAATGTGAGGAGTTCTTCCCCTGAGGAGGAAGGAGTGGCATAAAGCGACGTGATGAACTTATCGTAACCCCCATTCCCTATTTCCCCCTGTGCCACTCCAGGAGGGGTAAGGAGGTAGAGATAATGTTAAGCCTGGGAAGAGGGAGGGAAGATATTTTGTTATCTTTCTCATTATCCTGCTCTGGTTTTAATAATAAACAAATAGTTTTCCCCAAGTCGACTCTGTTTTGCCCATACCAGTAACTTCAAGAATGTCTTCCTGTCCTTATCTCAAACCTTGAGCCTTTTTTCTTATATTATCTGTCCCTATTCCCTTAGAGGGTGGGGGGAGTGAACAAGAGACTGAGTAGATTGGTCCTGAGCAGGGCTAAACTACGAGTGTCCCTCAGCATATATTGGTGCATGGAGTTGTTCCTCCCCAGATGTGGGACTCCGCTCTTCCTTTGCTGTACTTCAGCACCTGAGCACTGTATACTATGTCATGAGATACCTACATTTTATTTTACATATTTTTAGAACATTGCTTATTGGCAAGAGTGAGTAGGAGCATGAGTACTCTATATTAGGTTGTAATTTTAGATCAGGAGTAAGTATACAGGATGTATACTTTCGTACAGAAAATCATCCTCTACATTTTGAAGTAAGTGGTCATTTTTCTAATGGAAGCTTTTCTTCAATATTTTGTTTTATTCATAACAGTTTGTTTAAACATAAACGGAAAAAAAAACTGTTAAACATTTTCTTTCATCCATCATTTAGAAAAACATGCATGAAGACCTATAATTTAAGATGTATGTCACAAAATTTCAAGTATTCCATAATAGGAATTTCACCTACATCAGGCATGTGAAGATTCTCATTGAAATGGTCACAATTTTGACATAGCATGTAGTTTATGAACTAACTTGGGAGAAGAATGTAAACTAATTATTTTACAATCCTTCTACAGCGATATAGTCTGCCTGAGCTCCTCTGCTATTGAAAAGCAACAAATATAAAACACAGTTCTCCTGAACCTAGCTGAAAACACATAATCTTTCCCCTCCTATTCTAAGGTAACTAACTACCTAGCTAAGTCACCCTAGGTAGGATGAATGATTAATTCACTTGCCTTTCCCCTGCTCCTGATTAATATATAATTAATGGTCATTTATATATCACATATGTTCTCTAAATATAAATTCTAAAGTGGTCCAATCTCTTGTGTTAGACAGTAACATGTAAACCAGTTTTTTTTTAATGGAAATTACCACCTTAATTATCTTGATTACAGTGAGGCTTTTATCAGCTTTTTCCTTACAGCGTAATAGGAAGAAGTCTGAATCACCTCAACAACATCCAAGTAGTAATATGGTACCAAGGAAATTCTACGTATTTGATGGAATGTACAGTAAATATGTAATTTATACAGTCTGCAATTAGAAGTTATATTTTGGATAGAAAAATAAGGTGATATTTGCTATTTATTCAAAACCACTGAGAAAATTCTTTGCACTTGATAACAAGTACCAATATTTAGCATTAACAGCTTATAGGTTTCAACTGGTATTATAGCACTCAATTATAGAATCATAGAATCATAGAACAGTTTGGCTTGGAAGGGATGAATTTCTTTGTGTAACTGATGCTAAACAAAGGCTACATTAAAATTACTTTGAAGCAAGAAGGCAGCACAAGAAGTCATCTGAAGCATTTAATTGTACATTTATTTCTTTTTTACTATCACTTTATTCTCCCTTTCATATTGAATTAATATTTTTAAATAAAGCTAATTCAGCTTTTATATATTAGCATCTTTATTCCACAGAGTAAACCACAAGTAACACATTGTCGTAGTTCAGCCCGGATCGGGACCAGACTACGCAGTCTCTCTCTCACTCCCCCCACCCTCCGAGAGAACAGGGGGAGATAATAGAAGAAAAATGTCTCGAGGTTTGAGATAAGGACAGGGAGAAATCCTTAAAGTTACCGTCATGGGCAAAAACAGACTCGACCTGGGAAAACTATTCATTTATTACTAAATTACTATTGCTACTAAAACTGGCAGGATAATGAGACAGAGAACAAGATAAAAAAAAAAACCTCCTCCCCACCCCTCCCTTTTCCCGAGCTTAACATTATCTCTACTACCTTCCCGCCCCGAGCGGCACAGGGG
>JAAGAY010137007.1:0-50777 GCA_011801015.1 Ardeotis arabs | reverse complement strand
CCCGGGCCGCGCTGCGCTGCGCTGCGCTCTTCCTCGCTGGGACCAGGTGCGGCTCCGGGGCTCCCCGCCCGGCGTGTAGGCCTGGGCCGGGGGCTGCGGGCGGATCGCCGCCGGAGGGGAGAGCGAGGCTCCTTCCTTCCCGCTCCCGCGGCGGCCCGGCCAAGCCTCCCCCGCCCGGCACCGCGGAGACCTCGGCCGCGCCGGTGCGAGGACACCCTCGGGCCCGCCGGCCGGCCTGCGGCACCGCTGCCTGCAGTACTTGCAGTCTGCAGCGAGCGAGTTCTGCCTCGCCCTACACGCTTTTTCTGCAGTTTTGGCTTTTTCTAAAATGGTGACACCAGCCACAACTCAAACCATGCGCGTGCAATGGTAGGTAAATCTAAGGAGAGTAGGAAAGGTTTTAGTGCTACCGAAAGGGAGGATAATAAGCTGGGTGTGAGGCCTGCTGACAGATTTTATTCCCTGGGTGTGACAGATTCCAGTGTGGAAAAAAGGGGAGGGAGGGAAATCTTCAGATGCTTGAAGATCAGATGCTGTATTAATGACTCTGTTAAAAAGCCTTCCATTTTTTTTTCCCCACTGTTGTGCCAGAGTAGTTTGGCATGTTGTTGAATGTAGATCTAAAATAACGAAATTCTGAATAGTGAGATCTTTTAAGAAGAGAGATTGGGAGGTAGTTTTAGAAACTTTTTGTTGCTGTTTTTGCCATGCTGTGCTTTGGAGCTAGGTTAAGTCAGTTTGCTTAAAAACAGCTTTCTTCCATCTCTTCTTGGAACATGAGTTTTGCTTTTCCCACTTCTCTGATTTTTTGTTCCTTCTATTTTCTGGCTGTAATCAGGGAAGGAAAAAAAAAAAAGGATAGTTACCCATGTTTAGTAGAATTAAAGCCTAACAGAAGGCAGGTTAATGCCTCTTTGGCCTTGCTGATTGGAAAGAACAAATTGTTCTAGTCAAAAGCTGTCACTTTAATTCCTTATTATCAGTGCACGTGGTTTTTACGTGAAGGTAGGCACAGGCTGTTCAGCCAGGTGGGGATGAGGTGAGTACCCATGCCTCCACTAAGTTCGGAGTTTGAGAGGTTTTCCACTATGTCTTTCTCCAGGTTTGAATTTGAAATTCTTGTTGCAGGTTTTTGAAAGTCTTTGGTTTGAGTAATGAATAGAAAAAAACATTACTGTATTTAATTTTATGAGTAGTTTCATAAAGCTTGTGTCTAATGTGGGAGCTTCAGTGTATTGGAACCTTATTTCCTATATAAGAACTCTCACATAATGTTAATAATAGAACTTTTCCAACCTTATTATTCCTGGAGCATTCATAAGTGAAAATCAACTAACTTCATTAGTAAAGGACGACTTTAGAAAGGACTAAAACACTGACAAGTAGTATTACATCATGGCAGCTTAACACATCTCTAAGTGGTGCCTCCAGATGCAGAAAACTGGATATATGTTTATTTGACTTTTTTCTAGAAAATATGTTTTTCCAGAATGTGAATAAGATTCAGTTATTAGACTCTTAGGCTAGATCCACAAGGAGAGCTAGCTCACACCTGGATTCATTCTAAATAAACTTGACTGAACTCTGACTTGTGGTCATTTTCAGAGCTTCATTATGACTGCTTGTACTAGTGGGCTGCATAAAAATTCCATATGTAAGAGTAATAGGAAAATGAGCTTAAATTGTAGGAATAAGCTGACTTACCATAACTAGTTACTCAAATAGTATTTGCCTTTACTGCAAATTTAATGAAATTCCTGTAATTTTTGTCCACACATGAAACTTTAACCTGCAACAAATAGCCTCACAGGTATAGCACATCAAAAAATTGTGTCCTGCTGGCATATAAGAGACACTTCATAGTATTACAGAAGAATTTTGCATTAACATACTCCTTGGAATCTTGAACTCCATGCCAGTATTTAACACCTGGTGAACTATCAGGGCATAAATTACTAAAAAGGAGGTTTGGTTTGTTTTTTTTTTTTATATATTCAAAGGATGTAGAAGTTATCTAAAACTGAGAGACAGATGGATTCTGTAACACTTGTCAGAGTTAAAATGAAGGGAAATTATGCCAAACTTACAGAATCACTTCTGCATCATAAGATAGTGCTAATTTATTTTTGTAGACAAATTACCCTTTTGGAAGGAAATTTGAAATAACCATTCTTGGAAATTTCTCGTTAGCATTTTAAATCTGATAATGACTAGTGAAATTAGTTGACTGTTACTGGTTTTCTGATATATATATATACTCCCCTCCTTGGGGAGTAACAATTAATTAATTCTTTCATCTGAGTTTAGTATTGTAATCCTTGAACTTGCACTTGATTTAGTATGGGCTGGGGGAGAATCACAAGAACATCCGTGATGGCTAGTGTACGTGGAATGCTACAGGAAAAAATAGCTGTTAAGAATTTTTGTGAAGAGTAGAACAGGAAGAAAGTTGTCTTTTTTTTTTTTTTAAAGGGTATTGCTGATGGCTTAAGAAATCTAGCTGTTTTACATTTGCTTTGCTGTCATGCAAAATACTCCAGTCTGTGTTCTGTAAGAAATTCATGTTATGTTAATACATGTGTAGATTACATAACATGTGAAGAAAAGTTTGTCCCTCTCTGGGGGCCGTGCCCAGAACATGGGATGATGGGAGGGAGTGGCAGAGTTGTTAATACTTGCCTTTGATAGATGTGCGCTTGAAAGCCTTTTAGTGCTGACTTTCTTTGCTTGGTTCTGGTATGACTTGAAGAGTTGTACTGCATCTGGGAGAGATCGGAGTTAGAAAATAGCAGTAGAGCCATCAAGAAAACTTTGCACAGGCACTGTCTGTTGGCTGTGGGGACAAATGAGCTGATTTATCAGGATATACAGCTGCTGCTACTCTAGCCTTTCTGTTTCCTGAAAATTGAGGAGAGTAAAAGGGGAGGAAGGAGGGCTAGCATTTGCAACAAAAAGTCACCCATGGGATGGGGGAAACTGGTGGAACGTGAGCCTGTCACCTTCATGGAATTGTGCATATCTGTTCAGATTTGTAGTCTACTTTGTTACAGCTGTAAAACATTTTAGGCTTGTATGATGAAGGCCTGAAGGGACATACATGCTATCCTTAGTGTATTTTTAAAACTTTGTCAAGCAAAGGAGTTGCATTGGCCTTAATGAGGTGATCTAACAGATTGTTCTGGACAAATGTAACTGGCTGTGCTCATTACAAGGGAATAGTCAAAAATTCAAGATGTTAAGGTATAGATTGTTTGATCCCTTACAAATTAGTATATAATGCCAATTTTAAAATCCTCTGCATATATCCCAAAATAACAGTAGGTGGTAGTATCTAATTAGCTATCTCTAGATGATGATATGTGATATCGGATGACAAATGAAAGTTACAAAGAGCCCTGTAAAGTGCCTTTCATGCTCTAGCATTTGTCTTTTTAATTGCTGGCCAGTTACCATTTTATCATGTGTTACTCAGCCTTTGGAAGCAGGTTTCTTGAGATGTGGACTAAGTTTATTATAGCAGTATTAGGTTTAGATGTACCACATTATTCTGCTTGTGTTCTGCTCTGACTCTGGACTGCCTGGATTCTGCTTCTGTATTTAGTACTTCCAGTGTGTTTCTTTTTTTATTAATTTCTACAGTCTGCCCTGGAACCCATGTCAGCATTTGGGTCCACAACATCAAGTGGCTAGTTAAGCTCGATTGTAATTTGCACAAAGAGCACACCCTTTTGTTAGTTTTGAACCTGCCTTCAGCTAGTATCTTTTGACTCTTCTTTCTTGTATTGGGCGAGACACTGAACAACCTCTTTGCAACTTCACCAAGCCATTCATTTGTAGGCCTTTGTCTTACTTCCCATCTCTATTATAAGTAGCCTTCTTTCCAGACTGAAAAGGCCTGATCTATTAAGCTGTTGTATGGAAAGTGTTCCATACCTCTTTTCACTTGACTTTGTCTGAGCTCTTTTTCACTTGGAAGCTTTTTGAGTTTTGTGTTGTTTTTTTTGTTTTGTTTTGTTGGGGTTTTTTGTTTGTTTGTTTGGTGTTTGGTTGGGTTTTTTTTTTAAGGGAAGAGGACTAAACATACAATCATTATTTGAAATATAGGCACAAATTAGTTTTGTACACTCTCACAACAGTCTTCTATTTATTCTTCTAACTATTTACTGATCCATGTGGAGCAATCCAAATGATCTGAAGTACTGTCATATATGCAGATCTTCTTGTGCATGGCAATTATTAGCTCAGAGTCTGTGATTCTGTATGGGAACACAGAATTTCCTCAGGCCTTCAGCACACAGGCTTTTCTTTACATTAGTCTATAGTCATTGCTTTCTGCTTATTGTACGTCACAGTCTGTCTCTAATTGTTCAGTTAGCCCTCATCTTCAGTGTCTGATACAACTTTGTATTATCAGTGGTCTTCGTCATTTAACTACTCATCTGCTTTATAACATGATCTGTGTCACAGCATAACAACTATCAAACAGCATAAACCAATGCAGATTTTCTGTGGGATTCCCATCATGGCCACCTTCAGCGTGGGAACCGCTTAGACAGTTTGACTATATTAGCTATTTCTCCATGCGAAAACTTTACCTTTTATCACTTTGTTACTTAGTTTCTTCAAGAGATTTAATTGAGGAACTTCTGGAAGTTTTTTGGAATCTCAGGTAGGCTATCATTTAGCTGTCCTTTATGCATGTTGTACTGCTTCATCCTCTCAGTGAATTCTGTTAATTTTGCAAGGCAGGACTTGCCTTCACAAGATCCAGGTTGAATCTTTCCCAATATGTTATTCATTTGTGTCCACTAGTTCTGTTCTTGGTTACATTGTTAACTAATCTGCACAAGAGATGTCAGTCTGGATCTTCCTTGAGGCTATCTTTAAATACTGACTGTATTTTCCACATGTAGATTTCTTTAGGTGCTTTGTTAGCTCTAAAGAAGAGGTTCTGCACTTTGGTTAACAACACAGCTGTTTCATTACTACTTACATGTTCACTACTGCTACATCATCAGAGACCTTCACAAAACAAGTTAAACTATGGAAACCTCTGTAAACTGTAGGACAGTGAAGGCAGACATAAGGATTTTACTTCATCAGATGGTCCTTTATATCTGATCACCTGTTGGCCTTTAGGGTTTCTGTTCTCAGTCTTCAAAGAAAGAATTTATAGTTTTGTTGTCTCTTGCCCGTTTCAGCTGGGAGCTTAGGGAGCATTATGTTCTTGCATCAAATTTGTCGAAGTGTGTAATTGTCTTAATTTTTTTTTTCTTGGACACATTCAACTTTTTGTAGGAACCTTCCTTCCCTCCAAGATAATCTCTCTCCAGTTGAGATAGTACATTTCAAAATACCTGAAATGCAGTTCTTAAGCTCTTTAGAGCCCAGTGTTAACCACTGGTATGCTATTTGAGTTTCCTTGGTAAGACATTTCTTTCTAGCCTTCTGATATTTTACACTTCTGTTAAGTAAAAAGCGTTCTAGTTTAACAGTGCTCTCTTATATGTTGGAGATCAGAATCTCACTTACTGCTTAGCATGAAAGAGGAGGGTAGTTTAAGATCATTTATTAAACAAGCAAGTAAGGAGAGGTCACTGTTCTGCATGAAGAGTTGTAAGCTGTCTGTGTGTCATGGGATTAGTCGCAAAAATGATTCTTCAGGAACAGAGATTCTGGATTTTTTAGCATCTGACAGGATGATTTTATGGTGTTTGGCTCTGGTGGTTGCAAGTTGTCCTCCCTGTTCTTCTGGAGTTTATTGCTTTCCCCTCAGCAATGTTCTCAAAGGGGGGATGGGAGGTGGGGAATCAGGATTTTTTTTTTTTTTTTTTCCTCCTAGCTTTCTGCCTTCATCATTAGCTTGAATATAAGACTGAATTTGTTTGGATTTTAGGGTTGTTGGGCTGCACTTTTCTTTGAAAGTTCAGTTGCTTGCCTTTATGTTGTGCTCTAAGTTCAAATTTTAGTGTATCGCCCATTTTGAGTCCAACTAATGGTTTTGACCAGTATAATAAGCAGAGAAGTTGTTCAGAAGAAATCACAAGAACAAACTTCAGGAAAAAAATACCTCTTTACTATTTATTTATAAGCCTGATGGCTGAAAGCCTTGAAAGTGTGGATTGCTCACAGAGTGACGACTATTCTGTCACCATCCTGTAGTATGCAGGAAAAGAGTGAAGTTAATGAAACAATCTTAAGCCAGTCTTGTTTTTGGAAAAGTATGGACCAACAACTTTTAAAGATCTTGCCCTAGATAATGCTGCTGTTAGGCAGTGCTTATTGAAGTTGTTGGTCTCGGGGCTCCTTGTTCCCCTCTTACAGGGTAAGGTTTTCTGTCAGTAAATCTTCCCTTTTTTGAGGGAGAGATATCAAATGAAATTCTTTAGTACTGATCCTATTCTAAAGAAAACTGAAGCGTTTGAAGAATTTTTTTTCTTTCTTTTGCTTCCAGTATATCCTACAATACGGAATTTAATGTTATGTGAAGAATACACCTTTTACTTTGTTTTGAGCCTGCCACCTGTTTCTTTTGTTTGATGGCCTTTAGCTACTGCATTGAAAGATCTTCTGTGGCTAATAAGCTGTCTCCCATCTCGCTTTGTCAGTGCTCAGTGTCTTAGTTTTTTTAATACTGAAGTTCTTAATGTAGGATAAGTCTGCTGCATAGAGGAAAAGGGATAGGATAGTTGGTACTGAAGATGGAGGGGAGAGATTGGGGCACTCCTGTTGGGACTGGAGTTTTGCTATTTAGGGGAAAAACGATAAAATTAGAGCAAGTGGTTGGTTTTTAAAAGTAAGGCAGAATGTCTTGCTAAAACATTTTGAGGATAGTGCTCCATGATGATGTAGTTTTTAAATCCAGTCTCTAGCAATGGATTTTCTGAATCATTTACAAAAAATATGAAACCATATGTACAACTGTTTTAGCTTTGGTTTTGATTCTTGTAGGAATATTTGCATATTTGAAGACAAAGTACTTCAGACATTTTCTTACTGATTAACTGTGGAATAAAGATTTTATTAATATGAAGAATAGCCAAAGTTATATGCTGAGAAAAATGGATGGGGCGTGGATTTGCCAATAAATTAAGAGGTCATCTTTCACTTCCATTTTTTAGCCTTTGCTATTTTGATGATGTTTGCCTTCTTCCTTAAAAACAGGGATTATTTTTATTTTGCTGTGTTTCCTCACTTGGAAACAGTTGTGGGACCAATTATTTTTCTCTAGGTGGCAGATGAAATTTGTAGTGTGAGATGTGGAGGAAACAGTCTCATAAATTGCCATATTTTTTACTTGCATTTTTGTCTGTAATGGTGCCCCTCAGTGCAGGTGTACTAAGCTGGTCTGAAAACAAGATCTCTGCCTCTGTTTCTTTTGGAGGACTTGTTTTTGTTCCTTTTTTTTTTTTAAACTAAATATTAATTTTGAAGTGTTCATCAGCATGTTACTAATGATAAGGCCTTCAGCTAACTTTTACTAAAAGATAGTGTCTTGTATTATTTATATGACGGAACATCTTGTGAATAGTTGAATTATTTTAACTGGTTTTGCCAGCTGCATTTGAAGAAAGTTGACTGAATATTTTAGAAAAAAATATAACTAAATATCTTTCCCTTGAAAACAGGGATTTGAGAGATTATGGCATCTGAAGCCCACAATGTTAGAAAACAGAAATTATTGCATATCGAAGGTCATCCCATTGATCTCCCCAGAAAAAGAATCTCTTCTTCCACTAAAAAGATCATGAAGGAGGTAAGTTGTTTTTTGAGGGGGTTTTTTGTCCTCTGGTGAAGTTCATAGTTCTCAGCAGTCTAAAACTAGAAGCACAGACTTGGGCATTTCATATTTAGATGTGCAATAGAGTTTTAGCTTGAACAGCATTATGAAAACTGTGCATTGCAATAGGCACAGGCAGTGACTGCACAGATACACGCATCGTATCATCCACGTGAGCAGTAGGTACCGATACAGTTTCACTCATGCCTACTTTTCTGCAGTCTAGCCAAGAACTGTTTCAGTAGAGGAATTCTATTCTTTCTTGCCAAGAGAGCTGCATGGCACAAGTGAGAGGTGGGGTAGGTGAAATACCTGCATTGAAATGGACTTGTTGTCATACAGCTTGATCTACCACATTGTCTAGTAACACATACACTTTCACTGGATTCTTGCTAGTCAAAAACATTTTCTCAAACCTCTTATATCTGTTACTTGGTGAAGAGTAAGGCAGTAGAGTACGGAGGAAGCGCTGGGGAGGTAAACACTTCAGACAGTGGTGAAGATGCCAATATCCTCTCTGTTTGCTTATTGAAATTATGTATTAAAACTCACATGATTTTATGACTCGGTGTTAACAAAAAAAAATCGTAGCATTTTTTTGCTGATGTGCACAACATAAATGTTAACAGTAATAGAAATCTTCAAGTTGAAATGCCTTCAGTATATGAGTGTAGTACTTGTTTATATGGAAATAGATATTTCTAACTTGAACATCTTAGTGCTTTTTTATTTCTAATAATTTGTTTACTAATGGAAAAAAATAGACCAGAATGTCACAGTTCAAATCATCTTCATTATATGATACTCTAAAACCATTGAAGACTGTGGTATAAAAAAAAATCTTTAGAAATTAATCTTCAAATTGTGTTGCTTAATTTTCAAAAGTTTTGCTAATCTGTGTGGCACAACCTTGAATGAGATGTGTGAGACACGTAATGCAATTTTACCAGCGGATTCCAGTAGCCTTTTTCTATTAGTGGCAGTCTTTTAGTTTCCTAGTAACTAAAGAATCTGTTTCTGATGTCACGATCCTGCTTCTTGCCAAAGGTACCCCGAGCTTACAGCTGGCCATGGTGCTCCAAGGACAGCTGTGGCAGAGCTAATCCATCTATAGGTCACTGTGAAATACTTGACTATTATAGGAAGGTTAATGTGGTGTGCTTTAGGTGCAGATTAGGAAGAGTGGGTGGAAGGGAGGGAATCTGTGGTAAACTTAGGCCACAGTAAAGCAGGACTTTTTTGACAAACTGGGAGTGTTTGAGCCTTTTTAGTAACACAGGTTTTTTCTTCTCTCTTCCCTTTCTCCCAGGGTAAGAAATCTCCAAAACAGCTGGCTTCATACACAAACAGGTAGGAGGGCTGTGCTGTGTAGAGTTCAAGTTTCAAGTGAGAGGGAGGCAGGGAGGAGGAAGCAGTTTAAATCCATTACAACACCCAAACAGACACAAATGGAAGATAGGTCTTAATTTTTTTAACAATATTGATTCTTGTGTCCATTTCCATAATAATGGGTCTCTACGTTAATAAAAGAAGGAGAAAAATATTGGTGGTAGCTCTTACTTCTGATAATCCAAATGTAATGAAGGTATATCTTGGGGGATAAAATGTTTTAAGTAACCTGCAAGTTGACTACTGAATTCATAATGATATATTTTAAGTTAATAACAGAAAGTATTGCTTAGGTTTAGAGCAACCTTCACTAAAATACTGCTTTATTATTGCAGAATAACAGTTGGAAAAACGGTGACCAGTCCCCTCTCTCTTTTCAAAGTAGTATATTGTAAAAGAAAAGTTCATTGTTATACTCCAAAACCTTGTTACAGAAAGAAACAGCTCCCTAAATCTAGGGGCTGTGACATGGCAAATAAAGAAAATGAACTGGCTTGTGCAGGGAATCTGCCAGCAAAACTGCATGACAGTCGTACACACTTGCTGAATTCTGGTGACGCTGGCTCATCTCAGACAGAAGGCTCCTCATCCAAATATAGTGGGTTTTTTTCAGAGGTAAGTGGAGTTTAAGGAAACTTCAGTTTAAAATAAAAGCATTCCTGGTAGTTTCTTCATGTGGTTAGCTGTGAAAGTTTTCAAAGAGGTGAATTTTCTTAACATACAGATTGGCTCAGGTCTTGTGATTTACAGTCTTTCTCTCTAAGTTTACGGTGCTACAGTTGCCAACAGCAGTAGTCCTGCCAGTTTTCCCTGTGCTTGTGTCGGCACAGAAGCTCGGATCTGCCAGGCTAGTCTGGGGTAAAATTGTACTAGCACCAGAGGAAAACATTGCTTTGACCTGGTTAGCTTTCATGATCTGGCATGACACATGGCCACATGCATGTTTATGGAAGTGTGAAAGTGTTAGTGTATGGATGGGAATAAGCTAGTGAGGTAGGATAGGACCATTTTCAATAGCAGTATCAGCTTAGTGTCTATGAAACTAACTTAACTGTTTGTGTAAGACTATATTTCTTCTTAAGATTGCTTGATGAAACCCAGTGAATGCTTGCAGGGCTTCTGAAACTGTCTAAAATGTCAGATATTTAAATGAAACAGGTTTTGTGACACTGAAGGCCATTTAAGTCCCTTAAGGTTGAAGTTTCCATTTCTGTCACCATAGATGTGTTTCACCCATTGAGACCTACAAGTGTTTAAAGTGAGACATGGCAGGAAAGATCAGATGAAAGACTATCGTCATGCTGTCTTTTCTTAGTACTTTAAGTGTGGGCTGCCATGAATAGAGAGCCCCGAGAGTCCATTGAATTTGATGTTTTCAAGGTAGGAGCAGCATAATAGCTAGGATAAAGAGGTTGCGAAAGAAGGGTAAAGAAATGAAGACTGGGGAAGATTCATCGTCTGAGAAACTAAAGACCCGATGACTGGCCACATATGACTGTTTTAACTGGTTTGAGAGATGTGGATGGCTCTGCAGTGTTCATTCTGATCCAAGATTTTAATAAAATACTTAAACTTAATTCCGGGAAAAGCTTTTTCAGAAACCTTTTATTTCAAAGTTCAGAATAATATGTGTAATTACTTGTGTCTAAATTGCTGAAGTTCTCAAAATTAATAAGCATCTCAGTAAAAAGTTCTCAATGTTGCTGAGTATTACAGGTTTGATGCTCAGGAATGCTCTGTTTAATTATTAGATTACCCCTCTTTAGGTGTCTGTAGACTTTATTCTTGTAGCTTTGGGATAGAGTAGTCTTAATCTATTTGTGCCCCCTTCTAAGGGAAATTTTGGGTTTAATACCATTGTTAGATCAATTTCTAAAACAAACTCATCAGCATACAGTAGGAAAGTATATTTTCATATACTAAATCACTGTATTAGAGCAGCTTATTGTGTTGCTGGCTACTTAACTTCTGGTAAACTTTTATATTTTTGAAAATATACAGGTTTCTCAGGACCATGAAACTATGGCTCAAGTTCTTTTCAGCAGGAATCTCAGGCTGAACGTAGCTTTAACCTTTTGGAGAAGAAGAAGTATAAGTGAACTGGTAGCCTACTTAGTGAGGTAAACTGAGTGTCTCTTCTCTTATATTCTTAAAGTGGTAGCAATTCCAAATATGCTGCAGTATTTTTAGGGGCTCTTTAAATGTTGTAATTTTATTACACTTTGAATCATAGTGGAAGCATATGCTTCAACCTACTTTACTAGTAACATTTCTGATTTTATTCTTAATATTTCTAGGATACAGGATCTTGGAGTAGTAGTAGACTGCCTTCCTGTGCTTACAAACAGGTACAAACAAAAAGTGGGGCATAAGCATCTGCTATAACCATGCTGAAGTTCAAGCACTTCTGAAACATCTTGTTTTTTAAGTTTACAGGAGGAAAAACCATATATTTCAGTTGGCTGCTGTGTAGATCTTTTGCCTTTAGTGAAATCACTGCTTAAAAGCAAATATGAAGAGTAAGTATCAGTTTTGGATGTTTTCAAAACAGTTACTTTCTGGATATGTAGCACCCTAGAAATCAATGGTGTTTAGTCCTCTGACTCTTGTTGCCTCATCCCCTTCTCCCAACCCTGCCTTTCTCAGGAAACACCCACCTGAAGGGGACCATTCCTGTGAACCTTTTTCCTTTAATAAACCAGTGGTGCAAAAACTCTTTTCTGCAGGGTTAAGGACAAGAGGGGGACTGGCTTTGCCCGTATGCAGATTTATTTATCCTAAACAGTAAAACAGAATAGCACTGAGATTTTTAGTATGCTTTATAACATGAAATCAAGGCAAAGTTTTCAGGCAAAATACCTGAAGAATTTCTGCTTTTTCAACTTAAGAGCTTCATTTTACCACTTTGAAATTTAAAACATAGGCAAGTATTTAAACTTGCAAATTTGTCTAGATTTTTTTTTTCTTACAGAATAGAAAGCATTGCTTTTGAAATTGCTTACTAATTTGTCTTGGCAGTTTAGCTGACCTGTAGATAGTGGACAAGGAGAGGAAAAAAGCATAATGCGTAAACTATGTTGTTACAGATATGTGATAGTTGGTCTAAACTGGCTTCAGGCTGTCATTAAAAGATGGTGGTCAGAACTATCTGCACATACAGAAAAGGCAGAGGATGGGTGAGTATAGTATTGGGAAATTTTTAAATGTGTTTCTGTAGCTTGTTCCATCTCAAAATCTGTTTTGACTTTGATCAGTAGGAGCACACCTTATCTACAAAAGAAAAAACTATAATTTGAAAGTAAAAGCTTAAAAGTACTTAAAAGAAGTTCTTTTAAGAGACAGGTGGTGTTTGGAAACTTACTTTAAGGATTGTCATATTTTTGATTTTTTTACTGGAGTTTTAATACATGTAGAACATAGTCACATCAGGGGTTATACAGATGCTATAGAAGTTGGATCAAAATTTTTCTGATATTGTGACAATATCTGTCATATAGACTAAGCCTATATACAGTATTAATCATGGTTTCAGTCAACAAGTTCTACTGAAATGTATGTATGTTATAAAGTTGTGTTCATTCTTTTTCAGGAATATTCATATTTTAAAACAACAATTAAGTGGATTATGGCAACAGGAGAATCATCTTACTCTGGTTCCGGGATATACTGGTAATATAGCTAAGGTAATCCAGTTCCAGTTGTGTTTAGAAAGGCCAAGTTGGATGAGGCTCTGAGCAACCTGATCTAGTTGAAGATGTCCCTGCTTCTTGCAGGGGGGTTGGACTAGATGACCTTTGAAGGTCCCTTCCAACCCTAACCATTCTATGATTTTCCACTAATGCTTAAGTATATTGCCCGTTTTTTACGGAAGTCTGGAGTGGATTCCCTATGCTAATAGTAGTGTGGTTTAGAATGCTAACAGTGAATTTCTTAATCCTTATCCATATCCTTAATAATAAAATAACTAATAGTAGTAAGCCTTAAAATTTATGTTAAAAAGGGCCCAGATGAGGAGGTAGACTGTGAAAGGACAGATGTTTTCTCTGAAATCTACTGTACCCATTGTTGTGAGTGTAATGCATCACGGAGAATCTTAGCCCAGCAATGTTGTTAGTATTTGCACATCAGGTGACTGGGACAAGGGACAACATACTAAATTCTAAAGCTTATTGCTGGCCTAATGCTTAGAAAATGAAGAGTTTGTGGAGAGTGGAAGTATCTTCGTCTGAAGTGAATCCCTATTTGCCTTTCTTAGTACATTGGGGTGCCAGTAATATAATAAGGATATCTGGTAAATGCATGATTTGCTGCTCATGATGCTAATCTCTATAAACATGGCTTTCTGAGGTTGAGCACTGAGGGTTACACTGAGAAATCTCTTCACATGGAGGGACCCGATGAAGGTAGACAGTGAGAAAGGGCTTAAACCAGACTCTTGGTTATGTGCAGGATTTGAGTGAACTTGAACTTGGAGATTGCATGCTTATATCTGAAGGAGCTTTGTGGAATCTATAATTCTGTGGCTACAGAATTTGTCACTTTTATGTATCAAATAACTTATTTCTTGTTCTTCTGGGACTGCTGTGCACCTCTGACTTCAATTTTGGTGTCTCTACACCAAAGGATAACTACAGACTTCTTGTGGAGTGTCAGTCAGCAGGGATGCAGAAGAACTGAGTTCTAACTCCCAACTGGTAGGGCAATGGGAGCTTATAATATAGACTGCCTAGTTCTTCTGGTAGATGAACATAGCAGTTACAGCCAGTGTCAGCTTGTTTCTCTAGGATTCAGGTTCCCTTTCTGTTCATTTGCTGCCTACTTAATGTAGATAGATTGTGACCAAGGCCACCTGACCAAGTCAGGAGCAAAAGGAGTAGTACGAGAATGTTGGAGTGATGGGGTGAAGGAATGTAACTCTTAATAAACATCTTTCAAATACGTGATCTCATGATGATGATTATCTTTCCTGGGCATGCAGGGAGCAGAGGAAAAACAGACTAAATTGATGGCCTTAGAAACTAATCCCACTGTTCTTGCAGGTGTTTTAGTACATAAATAAATGCCATTGAAAAGCATTAATTGGAAGTAATCTTGAAGATAACTTGTTCTGAAATTTGGCCTAAACATAATTATTCTTGTGTTATGGTTCTGATGGGTTACCCTGCCTCAGACATGCAGTCAGTGTTGCAGCCATAAGTAATGTGACAAACACTTTCTCCTTTCTTTTTCTTTCTAGGATGTAAATGCTTATTTATTACAGCTACACTGATATGATTGGGAAACTGTGTGCTTATGTGGTGAAACAGTCCCCTAAAGTATCCCTGAAATACATACTATTTCTGAAAGCCTTTTAAGAAATACTGGCAGAAGAGAACTGAACTGTCAAGCTGTTTGATGAAACCACTAACAAAATCCTAACAATCTACTTCACATTGAAGTGGAAAAATGTCTAGTAGGAGCAACTTTTACTTCAGTGAGGTGAAAGTGCACTATGAAAACTGTATGCCTTTGCTGCATTTGGGATTCACTCAGTTACTAGGTACTCATTTAAATGCTACTGTATTTTACTACAATATTGCATAAAAGAAGATGAATTACACTGTCATGAAGACAAGACAGCAGAACCAGTTATAAGGAAACAACAAAAGCAATCAGCAGTAAGAGCTTTTAAATGTTTCTTTCACAAGAGAACTCCAAAATGCACAACTATCTTCCAGTTACATTAAAAAAATACACCTTTGGAATATTCGGTTACTTCTATGTTTTAATGAAATTATTAAAGACAGTTTTTGTTTGCACTATTGAGAAGCTATACAGCAAAGATGCCTTAATTACTAGTGTTTTGAAAAGCCAATGTGTTAAGATGCAAATAGCTATTATGTTCAGATTGTGATGAAAAACTACAGAAATCAGGGTTTCACATTGTGTAGTTAATGAAACATTGCACATATACAAAGATTCGTGTATGAAAAATATTATAAATACCTGAAGTTAAGCTTGGATAAACAATTATTGCAAATGTCAGCAGAATGGTGAATTTGTCTAACATGTTTTTATATTGTATGTGGATTTCTAACACAGTAATCTTGCTCTGTATCATTTAAACTACATGCAAATAAGTAAATATATTAAATGTATCTACTGTTTTTTCTTTCCAAGTTCATAAAAACAATTTCTAGAATAATCTCTTCCACAGTACTTTTTATCATGGATATTTATGTCTGTTGTTTGAAATGTTTACAGCCAGATGAGGCCATGTTATTCAAATCACACCCTTTTTATACTACCTCCTTTAAGAAACTGACAAAGAGCTTTTGCAAAATTAATCAAGTTCTGGCCTGATCAATGATGGCAAATTCATATCAACAATAGCATTGAAAATACAGCTATAAACTCTTTTACTGTCCTATTGCTATCCTGTACTATTTTAATTTAAAAGCTATAGCTTAATACCTCTGAGGGAGTTTTGATTTTTATGCTTACTATTGCCTTTTTTATTTTGTTATTAGGAAGCATGCTTTTCCAATTAAAACTTATGAAGTGCCAGCTATTCACTTAAAACTAAGTACTTACAAGGATTGTTTTCATACCTGGCATTAAGCATTTGCACTTTTATTGATGTGCAGGAGAAGTCCTTTGATAGCCCTAATTGGTTTTTGCTTTACAGATGAAATAAATGAATTTTAAACTCTTGTACTGGTCAACAGCTTTAGGCCTCCTGTTGCTTCATTTTGTATTTGATTTACGTATCATTATTGCTGACTTCTGAAGGCCAACTAGAAATCTGTCATCAGAACTTGGTGCTTTTGTTTATTTGAATATTCTTTAAACCACCAAAGGCTTTGCACTTCCCATTGCAATCAGCTACAGGGAAGGGTTTCTGGGACATCCTAAAACTGAGAACTCTGTGGGACAATCTCAAGATAGGCACATAGCCAAATTCTTTTTGCTGGAATTGTTATATACCATTGGAGATATTTCACACTCAAGAGTTTGGGATAGAACTTATTAATCTTCAAATGTTCCTGCTGTCAATTACAAATTTAAAGGAACTACAGTATGATGACATTAATGTATTACTTTACTGTTCTGTTGAGCACTTAAATGTAAAAGTAACATAAATACCAGCTTCATAATTTGGGTAGCAATTGCTGAAACTCTTAGATTATTTCTCAAGGAGAATATTGTAAAGGTGATGGAAACTCAGATCTTATTTTCTCCTGGTTTTTTTAGTAGACAAAATGAAGTAATTCATGGCCGTTTATTTCTGGTAATACAAGAGGTAATCATTGTAACTTATTCAAGTGAAATACTCTAGTATTCAAAAATCCAGCTTGCCTGTAGATGTTATATGTGGGCTTATTATGAATTCTGCATGTGGCCATGGATTTACCAGTTCATAACTGTGGATGGTGCTTTTTTTGGTTCTAGTGGCAAGGTAAGATTGACTTGAGGATCGTTACTGATAAATACCTAATAAAATAATGCATTATTTTTAACTGCCAGAAGTTGTATTTTGACAGCATAAACAATACAGTATTAAACATTGTCATTAGTATCTGTGCCTTATTTTTTTTACTATTTTCAGGCAGCTACTAGACTGTAAGAACAGGATTCTGGTGTCTGTCCATCATAAAATTATTTTTCTGTCATGATCTTAAACTCATTTAAACTGTTCATGCTGACATTCAGGCTCAGTTTGTCGTATGCTCTTTAGTTCTCTAATGGCCAAGAATCAGTTTTGCTGTAATAGAATGTTATAGTATGATGTCTGCTCAAAGGTGACATGAGTAAAATATCTTAATAGCTGTGTAACTCCATGAAATCCATGTAGTTGTCTCGGTGAGTTTAAGAATTAAGTTTATGAACAATCATGTGCATAAATGCTAATCTTTGTGTGATGCTTTCTTAAAATGCTGTTTCGAGGATGTGTCCAAAGATCCAGGCAGAATTTAATCCTTTTTCCTGTGTATTCTTGTGATGCGAAACATGTATGTACTTGAGGATGAAGGATATCTCACCAAAGCTGTTATTCGTGTTATACCACTTAATAGGAAATTAATGTATTTGAAAATGTCTTTTGCTTCAATGTTCCCTGAGAGTACTTGAGGCTGTTTTGCTGAAAGGGTTTTTATTTGAAGTGTGAACTAGGACTTGCTCATCCCCTGAACAGAAATTCAAGAAGCCTTCTGGCAAACTGCCTCTTTCTGCAGAGCTAAAAATCCCCCAATAGTCTGTTAATGTAAGAATCAAAGTTTAGGTATTGCTGATAGCTTTTTTCCATCTCCACTCTTCAGCAAACTATCTCATTAATTAGCTGGGTACAAATAAGCTAGCGTATCTTAATGACAATGTATAGCTCCATTTTGAAGGAGTTAGATTTCTTTCTTAGTAGAGAGTACTCTACAGTGGAACACCCTCACAGAGGTACTGCAGTACCAGGCTACTTAATAGCACTTAGAAATTGTTATTGGTATTAAAAAAAATAGCATCAGCCCTCCAGGAACTTATCTTCTGCAGTGATATAATTAAAATTATCTTTCTCTAGGATGCCTTATTGTTATCAGAGGCTGCAGTTTTAACAGCTGGGGTGCAGGAGGGATGGGAGAATAGGAAAGGACAAAAAGTACTCATGCCCTGTGTTAAGTGACATGAGCCCTACTGCATTATACCATACAAAAGCAGGCTGTATTTGCATTTTCTGGTATCTGAAGTAGGTAAGTTTGGAGTTAGAGGTCTTTATGCATTTTGCATTAAAGAGATAAGTTTGGAAGACAAATGCTACAGTGCTTATTTGGGTGTGTTTGGTTTTTTTATTATTATTCTTGAAAGGGTGGATATTTTTGTGTGTAGAAATTTGGAACTAACTTGTGCAAAGCTTACATATTGAAACTAGCAAGTAGTTGCTTTTACCAGATCTTCCAGCTTTACAGACAACTGAATGTCTATCTTAGTGTGGAGATTTGCAGCTATGTTTTGTGCCCATTTTTCTGGTACAAAGGGAAACAGGTGGTTCATAGTCAACTATTTCAGAATACAACAAAACCATGCAAATCATGCTACTGGTGTGAAGTTATTCCAGCTTTTGTACAATGCAAATTCTTTAATTTATGAAAGCAGTTGGCTCTTGTGTGAGGACCTTTATATTGAACTGATGCTGCATTAGAGGAGGAAAAAAAATGAATCCGTTTTTAATAGCTTTGGTAAAAGTCAGACAGCGTGGTTGAATTTTTTGCTTCAGTCTGCCTTCCTACACACAGTAATCTTTGTACGCTACAGATAAAGATTCACTGAGATAATAGATTGAGTTGTGTTGTTAGTGCTTATATTATACTACTTTAATTTATTCCATAGTAGTTAAATAGCTTTTTTCTGTCTTAGAATGAGACTAAATACAAGTATTTATTTTCCCCCCACACCCTCCACTCATGCATTCTGTCATCAACACTTAATGATGTTATTTCTTACCCTTCTAGTTTAAATATACTGTGAGTGTCTATTAGGAGCAGGGAGGGAAGGATGAAAATTCTAGATAAAACAGAGCTATCTATTTAACACTACTCATTTTGAAGCAATTGTGAAAATTTTCACTCTAAAACTTTCAACACAAATTTTATTAATATAATAGCTACTATTTGAAGTAGGCACTCATTGCTACAAGTTTGAGTTTGAACTTTAAAAGGAAATTGTGCTTTCACTCTAAGTAACCATAGCTGCAGTATTTATTATTATTATTATTATTACTGTTTTCATTGAGTAATGAGCTAGACTGTGATACTAATGTGCTGTATGGAAGGCAGGAGGTGTAGCGCTGTCTCTTAATGGGCTAGAATAGAAATAATCACAGACACTTCAACTGACCTAGACTACTTTTATTTCCATACTGACTAGAATTTTGTAGTATATCTTCTTGTAGATTGTAGCTGCTGATCATATTGCTGTAAAAGACATCTGCTACTTTCAGGCTGAATGTGGTATGTAATTGTTTCCAGTTCATACAGATCACTGCTTCAATTCAGTCAGTCATTACTTGGAGTGCTATAGTGTAGATGAACAGCTGACTATTGGGGTCTCGAACATCTGCACTTTGCTGTAACAAAATACAAGGATACCATGTTCGCATCTTCCACTCTTTTTTTCCTTTTTCCTTAATTTCAGTGCTTAAAGCCATTTGAATTCCCTCAGGCAAGTGATAGCTGCCAAAACACGTGATAAAAATGCTTTTACGAATATGCTTGTGGCTTGCTTTAATACACTTCTGTGAGTAATAGTATTTTGTGAATTTGGGAATGAGGCTGTTTTCTATATGCATAGACTTGAAAGAAACAACTACTGGATTTTACTGAGATTGCAACCATTTTGAAATGATTCTTTTTTGGTTTTTTTTTAGTCAGTACTATGTGTATTGTGAAACAACTAAAACAAATCTAAATATCAAGATAATGTTACATTCAAAAACTGCCTGCTCCTGTGGGTGTGTTGGAATACATACAGACCCTAGCACCATACTTGAAAGTGATCTGCAGACAGTTTCAAGTAGCTTTTGTACTTTAGGATGATGGCTCTCTTACAAGTTAATCTTGAAAAATCTTGTATTTAATCTACTGAGCTTCACTTTCAAAAAGTCTGTATTAGCTTTGCATCTTGTAGTTGCCACTTTCACTCTTGTTTCAGGTATTCCATGGATTGAAAGACTTAAAGACTACAATAAGTATTCCAGCTTCATGATCTTTTTGTCTTTTATGACTGCGGGCTTTCATTCTGTCTCTCTTCTGCATGAGACAAACTTGTTTTCTGCAAGAGTTAAATCATTTTTAGAGACACTATTTCAGAGGAAGATTGCCGCATCCAAGAAGCCTGTAGCATGCTGGTTCTAAATGGAGAAGTTGCACAAATACAGTCAGCTGTTAGGAGAATGCATATTTCATTACTGCTGAGTTGTCTTATCGCATGTGAATCAGCTGTGCTATTATCTACTTAGTCTAGATAAAAGTGAAAAGATGGATTATAGGAGAGTTGAAGTCTTAATAACTCTTGGCTGTAAGAAACCAAAATAGCTATTTCCATGCTGGTGAAACTGCTGCAATTAATGCAGAAAGGAACTATTTGTTGTGTGCTTTGTTTGGAGAGCAGAAATCTTTTACTACTTTCTATGTCTGCTAATAGTACTTTGTCTTGAAGCTAAAAGATGTGGACATCCATGTGTGTTTGTTTAAAATACCTTTAAGTTTCTGACTGAAAAGGTAAAAAACACTTGCTGCATTAGTTCACTTCTGGGTGACTGTGCCACCTCATGTTCCAGCCGCAGAAAACATTAAATAAAATTATAAAAATATGATTAACCATTATTGTACAAGTAGTGGTAAAACTTTATTTTCAACATTGTGAGGTTCTGGTTATTATTAGTGAAGTAGTAAAGCAAATCGGGACTAAAGAGTAACTGGCAGGTTCTGTTCTCTGCCTTCTGTTCTGTTAAGTTGATAAAAAAGCTTGACTCTTTTAACCAACCAAAATGATGATCAACTTAAGCATTAATTCTGGAGTAATTCTATGCCAAGAGCCAGTATTAGCATAAGAATAAGCTGGGTAGCTGGTTGTGAAGTGAACCTTGCCTACCAGAGCAACTGTCTTCTGAAATAAATTTTCTTCAGAAGAACTTCTTGGTACTTCATGTAAAACTCTGATTTTGCCGGTTTTTTTGAAAGATGCTATAGTTAGGGTGCTTTCTGCTAGAGAGGGGGAATTCTGAAGATTAAGATTTCAAGATCTGCTATTTGATGATGGGGTAGTGCTGCAAGGGGTCTCTCTAAAAACACTGCCCTCTGAGTGGTGGTATCAGGAATCATTAAAGGGGGTTGAGGGCTCAAACACAGGCAAGCCCTCATCAGGACTGTGGCTGGTGTGTGCCTCCCTAGTTGTCTGTTGGTGTAGGGAGCTGCCTTGTATAAAGTTAAAATGAGGGAAGGAGGAGTGTTTGGTTTAGGTATGGTACCAAAATTCCCTTCACCTGAGAAGGGTGCTAGTGATAGCTGGAGATTCAGGTTTGGTGATGCAGGAAGTCTTTCCAGTCCTGTGTGCCTAATTCCACAACAAGTGAGGCACTTTGCAAAGGAGGGTTGGAGACCTGGTGCTTGCAGAGCAGTCATGTTTCCTCTCAGTTGCTGCTTTCCCACCCCTGTGACATGTTGGAGCACATCTGCTTGGCTGAGTTCCCAGCTCCACATCAACCTTGTCACTTATCCAAGTGAGAATAAAATGCCTTTATATTTGGCTCATCTGTTTTCCAAGTGATGTCTTGTATCTCAAGTCTTCCAGCTTCTCACTACAAATTATCAGCTTAATGCCATTGAACTGTGAAAACTTAAAGGCTTGTACCTCTGATGAATAACACATGGTAACTGTGGGTGCTACCACTTTTGTTTACCCCTTACACTAACACTGCAGAAGCAGAATGACCTATTACATTTAAGATGTTTAAGGTTTTAGGTTTAAAATGAAGCTGTTGTATTAGGAGTGTTTGTGTGTGTGTGTATATAAATGGTTTTTAAACATGAATGTTCTACCAGTATTCTACCAAGTATTAATTTAAAGTGCCCACAGTTCGGAACATTTACAAATGGTTGGGCTACTGACTAGTTAGGGAGAAATCCTGCTGCTTAGAGGTAAATTGTATGTTTGTTTTGCAGTGGGTTGTTTTTTTTTTTTCTTCACCCATCTTGTCTCCTTCCCTTTAAATTTGTTGGTGCCTCCTTGAATTCTCATTTTTGGAAGCTTATACCTTTTAGGGTGTTCTGACCCCACAGAAAATGATCAGGGAGTTGGACAGAGTAAGGACATGTCTTGTTCACACAATGCTATGTAAGCACATGTATGTACTCATCGCTGTGCAGAAGCATCATTTTTACACTTCATTCTGCACTCTAGTGCATTTATAATTCTGTTGGTGTATCTCTTAACATCTGTAAAGGGATTCTTTCCATCTCGTAATTCTTGATTCAAAAACAGTATTAGTTGCTTTCCAGCTGAACAGAGAAGCTTACTACTAAAGCTGAAAACAAACCAAAAATAGAGGAGGCAAAAACAAAAAAGGAAAAAACAAAACAAAACAAAACTACCAGCCAAACAAAACAAAACAAAAAAAAACCCAACAACAAAAAAAAAAAAAAAAAAAAAAAACCTAGAATTTTCTTGTCTTTGTCTACAGCACAAAATAGTGCTGTGGCCAGATGACAACAAATGCTGCCACGCATTTTTCACTAAAAAGGGGACATAAGAATATGTCTCTGAATGAGGAGTCTCTGGCATTACAGATATTTCTTTCTTAATTTTTTTTTTTTTAGGATTAGTGCATTGTGATTTAGCAGTTTACTTTATAGATTGTCTGAATATTTGGTACATGACCTCAGCCACCTTGCTGAAGGACTGTAAATAGGAGAACACCCTTGGAAGCTGTCTTCACAACTGGCAGCTTGCTAACATCAGCCTTTACCTTGGGGACTAGCAGGGCGTATCTCAGCATTTCTGTATGCAGGCTTTGGCGTACATATTTCTGATACGTGCTTGCTTATTTAACAGTGCTCTGTGAGTTCTGGAAAATGAGAATTTAGCCTCTGGTGACTCACTCAAGTCTGATTTGGATGAAACAGTTCTCATATGAAGAATTCTGCCTATGTGAAAGGAACTGCAAGACCTTCTCTCTTCCTCCATAAACTCAACAAATCTAAACCCTGATTGTTATAGGCCTGTGTGTGGATAAACAGGTTTCTCAGTAGTTCTTGGTATAGAATCATAGAATCACATAATAGTTTGGGTTGGAAGGGACCTTTAAAGGTTATCTAGTCCAACCCCCCTGCAAGGAGCAGGGACATCTCCAACCAGAGCAGGTTGCTCAGAGCCTCATCCAACCTGGCCTTGAATGTTTCCTGGGATGGGGCATCAACCACCTCTCTGGGCAACCTGTTCCAGTGTTCCACCACCCTCGCTGTAAAAAATTTTTTCCTAATATCTAATCTGAATCTAACTCCTTCTATTTTGAAACTATTACCTCTTATCCTGTCACAACAGGCCCTGCTGAAGAGTTTTTCCTTGTCTTTCCTGTAGGCCCCCTTTAGGTACTGGGAGGCTGCGATAAGGTCTCCTCACAGACTTCTTTTATCCAGGCTGAAGAGCCCCAACTCTCTCAGCCTGTCCTCATAGGGGAGGTGCTCGAGCCCTCTGATCATCATGAACACTTTCTGACAAAATGGATTAGTCTGTGGTTCCTTTGTAGTATTTGATTATCGTTAACCTTACACTATTTTTCATACCTTATAGAGTAGGTTCTATCCGTTAGCTCTGGAGTGTATCTCAAGATACTGCTGCCCATATTTCCTGTTGGTCAGCATAACTGTCAGATTTTTCAGGCATTTATTTGAAGTTCTCTTTTGGACAGGAAATATATGCAGAACTTGAACTGATTTTAATGGTCTGAAATAGTATCTTCTCAGGTGTTTAGGAGCATTGCGCTTTTTGATTAAAGTATCATTTGTGGTGGCTTTGCAGCAGTATAATTAAATTTTACAGTCTCAACAATGAGAGACTTGAGAGAGAGGAAGAACTAATTTGAGTCAGATGGCTCCAGCAAGCCCTACCTTTTGCTCCTGCATCCAGCTGTGAGATAAAAAGAATATAAGCAGTAATTACTGCTTTAGGGAGTATCTGAAGCCAGCCTCAACCACAGGTACTCTCTCATATATATTGCTTTTTCTCCTCATGGCACCGCTAGCAGTCATGCAGAGCGGTGACACGTGTGGAGCAGCTGCAGCATTGCTCCCTGGTCTGCTGCTCAGTGTGAACTTCAGACACAGCATCACCTCCGCTAAGAAAGTAGGAGACCCTTTTGCTGAACACTCAATAGGTTTCTTTCCTAGCAGAACTTCTCTTAGAAGATGTTCCAAACTCATATCTAAAGTTGTGTCCATGATAAAGTCCATAAAAGTACTTGTTTCCTTTACTGTATGTGTCTCTTCTAGGTCAAGATGCTTTGTGTGCTCTGTATACCAGGAGAATATTCTTGTTTTCAATGTTAAATGCACAAGCTCAGACTCTTGAATCTCCCCATGTTTTGTCTGCCACAGAGGCTGTCCAACCAGATAATCAGCTGTGTAAAAGCCTACAGTGGCACTTGCTGGTGGTCCACCTGAGCTTGAGCTTTCTCTGGCCTTGCTGAAGAATGCTTCAATTCCAGATACCTACACTGCAGCCATTAAAAGGTCCAGGTGCTTTTTCATCAAGCGTCATGCTATTTTATGGAGAAAGGGATATAACATATAATAAGATTATCAGTTTCAGAGATGAGCAGGTTGGTGGTTTTTATTTAGTTTGTGTGGTTTGTTTTGGTTTTGTTTTTTTTTTTTTCCTTTCCTAAACAGGTATTACCTGGGCCCTCAGTTTGTTGATGTATACTTTTGTTACAAGCTTATGCACTTTATTTCTTCCCTTCTCCAACCCCCCTGCCCTCCAGCTCTTGCATGAATGCAAAGTTGCCCTGGCAGCTATTTGATTTTTGCTTCCACCTTCTAATACTTCTTATTTTGACTTGTCAATATCTAAAAGCACATCTTTACCCTTTCAAAAAGTAATTCTAAACTAGAAGCTAGAGTCTCTGTCACCTGGAGCAAACACCACTTTTAAGATGCTTTGTTGAATTCTTTAGGCTTGCAGGAGACAGTAAAAGCTTATAAATTAAATACTGCAATAATTTTTCTGTGGATCGTTGTTGTTTTATTTTCCTAAAATAAAAGTTCTAAAAGCAAAACACAATTACATTTAGGACTTTTGCTATCTGTGGCAAAGCTACTGTTTCCAGTCAGCCCTGGATTTCACCAGACGTTATGTGGAACTTCCCAAAGGAGCTTGCTGTCAAATACATTTACAAATAATGAAAGAAAGTAGCTAAAGGGAGAGAAGAGGCATTTGAAGGTGACTTATGGTACTATTTTTTTTTCTAAAACCTTAAACTTATATGAGAAATATAAAAATGACCCATTCTTACATAGCTCAAAAAATTACGGAGGAAAAACCCTTAGGCAAGTACAGGATTTCATGCTGCAATTGAAAAGATTTTATATGATAAAGCTTGTATTATGAATGTAAAAATTACTTAATTTAACCTCACCATGCTGATGCGAGAAATGGCAAATTGTGCTTGAGGCTGAGCTATTAAGTAAAAAATAAATAAATAAATAAAAGAATATAATAAAGACTCACTGTACTCCCATAGGACTCTTATTTACCATTGGTCTAAGCTTGACATGGATATACTTGAGCCAAACAGGAAATACTACTACTAGTAATCATGGTACTGTAATGAAGCCGTGTAACACACTGAATAGCAGTGTAACAACGCATAGAAAATTAGCTCATTTGCCATTGATTAATGATAGATAATGTGTGCAATTCACCACAGCAGTTCGTTTGTGCAGTTCCCTGTGATGTACTAACTCGGACTCATCCAGGCAAGTCTTTACTTGCACAGTCTGATGATTCAGTGTAAAAGCCCACACAAATAGGAATGCACATTAAACATAAAAACAGGATTCTTATTTAGTTTTCTTACCATGTCACAGAGGTGTAATGCACCTCCAAATTATTTCATTCAGTTAAACAAGGCAAAGATTTAAGGGTAGAAGAACAAAAGTTGCTTATTTCAATAATAGCTTGAAAATAGTTACAGAAGAATCACAGGCAAATACAGTGAAACAAGCTATCAGTAGTTACTCTTTCAAGTGTTGAATTTCTAAGAAGCAGCAGGTGGTAAACTCCCTCAGGTACCAGCTGTGCACGTGTAAGGTTGTATATATCAAATGCCAGTCTTGTACGTGAAGGGTACATACAGATGAACTTAAAGCCAAGGAGAGTACAGTTCTCAGCTTCTCAAGAACAGCCAGAATGTGTTTGTTAAAAAAAAAAAAAAAAAAAAAAAAAAAAACAAAAAAAAAACCAACCAAAACCAAACAACAAAACAAAAACCAAAAACCCACTTAATATAGAGTGATAGAGATACCTGCAAAATTGTGCATTTACGTGTTTGTTGCTTTATTCCTGTGTCTGCATATGCAAATCATACTTTTGCATATGCAAGTACTCATTTAAACTTGAATTTAATATAATAACATATGTAGGTCTTAAATGGTATTTTTTTTTTAAGACTGTACTGTAGAAAACAAAGACTGTGCATAAACAGTGAAGCTTGCACCTTAGTTAATATATATTGGAGAGGTAAACTAGAATCTCAGCTTGTATTTAATTTTCTGGGGTGTTTTGTTGTTGTTGGGGTTTTTTTGATCTCGTATCTGCTAGCTGACTTTGTAGCTAGAGCTATGGCTTTGAATTTGTCAGCTTCTCTAGTAACAGAGCCCATACTCCTTTTCTTTTGTCTTTGAGTTTTAACAGACAAGCTGTTAGGGAGAACTCCTGTGAGTGTTCCTTAAATTCTTCTTTTCTCTGATCATTGAAGCTCAAATACAAGTTTTATTACATTTAATCAGTGTACTTCTATTTATGTTTTGGAGTTTCTTTTGCTTGAAGTTACTCATACCTCAAGTTGCTATTACTAGATCTACAAGGTAGAAAATAACATCATGTGTGTATGGAGTGTTGTAGAATGGGCTTGTACAGAACAGGAATCAGTAGTGCTAGGAGCTCACAGTCCACTCTGATAATCTTACATTCTGTTAAGAGAGAAGGTACAGGCCTTTACCAATAGCCCTGACAAATGCAGCCAATTGAGACATGAATTTGGAACCTGAATGGCTGCCTGAGGCCTCCTGGGAATTCCCTGATAGCTATGATTTTTTTTACAGGTAGGACCAACATGAAAGGTGGCTGGATTTAGCAGAAAGGAGGGGGAAGTTAACTGTGCCCCACTGCAAAGGTCAGACCCTGTGCGTGAATGCTGTCTCTAGCCTGCAGTTGCAAAACCTCATCATATTGTTGTTCTGGTTTTATTTAGTGAGGGGGGCCTAAGGTGGGAGCTTCTGTAAGAAGCTGCTAGAAGTTGCTCCCCTTTGTTCAGTGGACTCAGCCGGGCCTAGGGCGGACCCGCTGCTGGCCAAGGCCGAGCCAATTGGTAGCAGAATGTTCCATGATAACGCCTCTGATAACGTATTTAAGAAGGGGAAAACAGTAAAAAAAAAAGAAGAGAACAAGATGTGAAGCAGCTAAGTGGGGGCAGAGAGGGGGAGGCGTGAGCCTTGTGGGCCTTGCAGGCCTCACCCTCTGGCCTCCCGCCGGACAGCTGACTGGGCCCAACTCGGCCCGGCCCGGCTGCAAGAAGTGGAGAGGAGATGTGAAGAGAACCCGAGAGGCGTCTGCCTGAGCCAGTTGTGAAGAATTTCTTGTGAGAGGAGCGGCTGCAGATGCCAAGGTCAGTGAAAAAGGAGGGGGAGAAGTAATGCGGCTCCTGGCCAGAATTCCCCTGCAGCCTGTGGTGATGACCATGGTGAAGCAAGTTGTCCCCCTGCAGCCCATGGAGGTCCATGGAGAAGCAGAGATCCACCTGCAGCCCCTGGAGGACCCCCACGCTGGGGCAGGTGGATGCCTGAAGGAGGCTGTGGCTCATGGAGGGCCCGTTAGGGCAGCTGTTCTGGAGGGACCGCAACCTGTGGAAGAAATGACCCACGCCGGAGCAGTGGGTCACTTCTTCCACAGATTGGGGTGGAAGGTCCCCGTGGGTGGGACTCCATGATGGAGCAGGGGAGGAATGTGAGGAGTTCTTTCCTCGAGGAGGAAGGAGTGTCATGAAGTGACATGTGATTGACTGACCATAACCCCCATTCCCTCTCCCCTCCCTCTGCTGCTGTGCTGTCTCTTTTGCCCGTAACAGTAACTTTAAGGATTTTTTCCGTGTCCTTATCTCAAACCTGGAGCCTTTTTCCTTATATTATCTGTCCCTTCTCTTTCCTGTCCTGTGTTTGGCAGTCACTAACTTGAAAGATGAATTTGGAGGCCGCTTGAACAAGTTTAGCCGTTTGCCTCCATTTGCCTTGGAAGTGCATTTAACCTAAGATGTGGGAAGGGCACCACTTCATGCAGGCCGTAAGCAGGGATCTTCTGTGCTGGCCTTGGCCTTAGGACCACAAAAAACAAATGACTAACTGAGACCAGTTTGCTGGGCAGTGGCTGAAAGGTTCTTGGGAGAAGGAACCACAACACAAATACCCCTGTCAGGACCACTGATGAGCCCTGGTGAACATGGAGGCAGTTTGAATGTCACACAGAAAGGCTTGTTCCTACATGCCCATAGGGGAGAGATGACAGCATGGTGCTCTCACATTAGATCTTCTCCAGATAGCACGGAGGTGAATAAGATAATGATCTGTAGAGCCCCAACGCACAGGCAAGGGATGTACTTGAGATGCTCATAGGCTTGTGAACAGAACTTGCACAAAAGATTGGCCAGTTTATGAGAATGGCATTAAGGGGTATGAGGACAATATATTCATACTTTCTGGAATGAATCAAATGTTTTGCTTATTATGTGTACCATGACTAGAAAACTCTTGTAGTCAGAACCTCATAGTTCATCAAGAGACTTTGTCTGTACTTTGTTTGACCTACTGCATATAGGCTTGGAAGATGAGCTTGCTAAAAGTAATTTCTGGGGAGATGGTGCAAAGCAACCCCTTTTCTGTCTGAGAACAGGAGAAATAATCTTCCATAATGGGATTGTGAAAAGGAGTTTAGACATTTACAGTAAATATGCTAAAATAGAACTAACAAGCATACTCATCTGAGGTTTTCAAGCCTTTTTGAATGACAACTCCTTTTTGAAAGAAGTAGAAAATCTTGAGCCCTTCTAGAAGTGGAGAATTTATAGCTGTTAAAAAGTATAGAAGAAATAAAATGTTGGCACTGGCTAGCTGCTATATCTAGGCTGGAAATTAGTACATTTTAGTATATATGGAAACAGTAACAGTCACCTGAGGGGTCTCTGACAGCTCAGAGCTGTAAAGCTACTTTTAATAAGGAAATATAGATATACAGCTCCAGAAAGTTGAGGCAGACTGCTCTTTCTGCCTAGCTGAGTGCTGAAAAGTGGGTTTGGAATTTGTTTGGGGAGGTACATTTGTTCGTTTTTTGTTGGGGGGTGGGGAGGTGTTGGGGATGGTCATTTGGGGGACCCAGTTTGCCCTATCTGACAAATTTGATAACTGACCTGATTGAAAACATAATTATAGTGAGCTGTGCAGAATCTCATAGTGATTGTGACTATTCTCCATCTGAAGGGGAGGAGTTTGTATCCAGTGTCCAAGCTAGGGTGGGTTTTCATTCCAGGAATTACTGTAGTGGATACATTTCCAGCCTCAGTCTGATCTGATACCGATTTGCAGATAATAAAATATAATAAAAGTAATAAATGCAATAATGAAATAATATGAGTTTGGAACTTCTTACAGATTTTTTAATTTCCTTGTTAGAAAGGAACTTTTGTTAGACTTCTGAATAACAAGTTAGTTACTTTAGTCCTTCTGATCATGTTCAGTGCAGTAAGCTCTTAAATTACCATTATGCTTAATGCAAACCAGTCTTGATTTTTATCTTGTTTGACAGCTTTTTGAGAGTTAAGTCTTGCTCTGACATTCACATCTGTGTGTTCAGTGATAACAAATACATCATCTAAAATGTCCCTTCTTTGGGACATGCTCACAAATGATCTCTAGTCCAGGGTTGGAAGCTTATGCTGAAAAATGTGGTGGAGTTTTTTTGCCGACTGTTTTTGTTTTGTTTTGGGAGGGGGTTTAGTAAGCAAAATAAGTAGTATAAAATTGCAGTGTAGCAGTTTAGCAGGCCTGAGTAGTGACTCCAAAGTGTGTTAGGTGATTGTTCCCTGATCTTAAAGGAGATCTCTGCCTTTTGTAATACAATGTTAATTTACTCCATGATGTTTGTGCAGGTCTTTGATTTGGAAATACTTGTGTGTCCTTTTTTTTTTTTTTTTTTTTTTTTTTTTTTTTTTTTTTTTTTTTTGCTCTGTCTGGTGGAGTATTC
Source organism: Ardeotis arabs (assembly GCA_011801015.1). Lineage (NCBI taxonomy): Eukaryota > Metazoa > Chordata > Aves > Otidiformes > Otididae > Ardeotis > Ardeotis arabs. Next base: position 20,578 of record JAAGAY010137007.1, on the reverse strand, counting down.
TGGCAGCAGGATATAGAAGCAGATGCAGCTTCACTCTCATAGCTGTCAACGTATTCCTGGTTCTTTGTTGAAAAGATTGAAGCTATTGGAATAGCACTCTGCTGTCAGTCTTACTGGTGCTGGACTTAAAGATGTAGAGTAACTGGTGGGACAGAAAGAGTCTTGGTTGAAAAATCCATCTTGAAGAGAATAGGCATTCAGGGCAGAACCTTTTAGGTTTGCCCTTCTTTGAGTGAGGGATTGGACAGGGTGATCTCCTGGGGTTTTTCCTCATGTGAATTATTTTGTGATTCTGTGGAGATTCTGATTCTGAGGTCTGCCTCTGCTTTCTCTGCTTCATACTTTTGCTTGTTCTACATTACAACTCTGCACTTTGCAGTAATTCTCATATAAGGGTTTTCTTCTTTGCTCTGTTAGCTTCTAGAAACCAAAACTAACTCTAAATCCTTCAGTAACAGGGAGGAATTATTCCTGTTACTTTAATCAGCTGATTAAAAACCCTATATAACCAATGGGACTTGCACAGCAAACAGTGATTTGCAGGGATCAGGGGAGCATGGTACTCTAGGGGAAGGGGTGAGATTTTCTAATCTTCATGTTTTTCTAGTCTCCTAATGGAGGAAGGAAACCTGTTCTTCTGACAGATAATTTATTTTTGCTGCCTTTTGTCCTAGTTCACACAATACAGGTAAATAGACTGTTCCTTTGAGAGAAAGATTGCTAGATGGGTTCAAGGAACTAAGTTAAAACAAGAAGCTTGTTTTGTGTCATGTTCCTTTACAACAGAGAACTAAAATTACAAAATTCCTTCTTAATGCAATGAGAAGAAAAGCCTTTGAGCATTTCTTTGAAAAATATTTCAGTTGTAGCTAATAAACCTAAAAAGTGCAAGTGAAAATGTGGGGGTTTTGCTGAATATTAATAAAGTTCTCTGATAAGAATTGCACTGGGTTGAATCTGCTGACTGAACGGATCTTTCTCATTTGTCCATCCCAATTATTCTGTATCTTATGCTAGTCAGAAATCTTTTGACATAGTCTGCCTTTGTGAGGTTTCTGGTATGAAAAAGAGCACCCTTATATTTCAGCACCATTTAATAACTGATTTGTGGCAATTGTGTATTTGTCCTGTGAATTCAGACTGTACTTTGAAGATGTTATAGCATGCAGCTGTGTGAAACTGCTTTTTTTTTTTTTGCTGGTAGAGTGTTACTGCCTTCTAGTTTCCATATCTGACTGAAGATTCTAGCAACAGTTACTTTCCTGTCTTTCAGGTGCTGATAGCTGATGACTACTCAGACCCATTTGATGCCAAAAGTGAGTTGAACAGAGTAGGAAAAGGGGAGAATGCTGGCTATATGGAACCATATGAAGCCCAGAGAATAATGACTGGTAAGAAAAGACAATTGAACATGTGTGATTTAATTGCATGGCAGCTCACATGGATTCTGTGAAACAGAAATGTCTTTTGGTGTGCAAAACCATGTTCTGAAGATGCTTAGGTAAATGCCATGGAGAATTTTCGTCTGCCTGCACATACCTTAATATGTAAAAATACTGGTCTGGATCTCACTATTGAATATAGATGGTTTGTACTGTCATGAGGGAAGAGGAAAATGTGAGCAGTGGGAGTTAGAGTATGTATTGCTTAGCTTGGCAATGTTAAGGCTGTCATCTATGTACATAGTAGGGGTGGCCAAAAGATGACATTTTGTTAGTTCACTTAAAAACAGTTGATCGATTTGCTTATGGCTTTTTTTTCCTCAGATTCAGACTTCTTGGTTTTCCTTCTGTTGGGAGAGGACTGCAGAGCTACATCTTAGTGTAGCTTCCTTACTTCCTCCCTTCTCTGATGGTTTTTTGTACCAATGGTCAAAATAAGACACTTAAGGATCCCTGTGAGCCTTTAACTACTATTCTTGGTAGCGTCCTTCCTTTTCTGTCATGTAGGGAGGTGGTTAATGGTGGTGGTGGTGTTGTAGGAGTTTGGACTATTTGAACCCCTTGTCCTGGCATTAGGTGACTGTATGGTTTGTATATTTTCCTCATATTATCATATCCATTTCCTACTTGTTGGCTGTACAGACTGTAAATTTTTCTAGATACGGGGCTATATGTTTTTAATTTATGATAATTTGACTCAGTCAACACACAGCTTTGTGCAGTTCAATTGTGCTTTTCTCAGATTTGTACAGCAGGTCATCTTTTTCTCATTATGAGGTAAAAGTCACTCTTGTGCCCAGTTAAGTTGACTGTATGCTTTCCTTTTCTATTGGCAGCTCCTGTTTTGGGCCTCAGGAAAGATTAAGCAGTGGGGGAAGATGAGGCTGTTGGATGCAAAGATCCTTTTTTCATGCAAGTGTTCCTATTTTTCTTTTCTTAAATAGTATTTCTGAAGAGAGACACAGGAAATTACATGTAGACTACATTGTTTGGAAGTTTTCAGTATCTTATAGAGTGGCTGGGAACATTTATTTCTCATTGAATTTCTCATTCATTCTAGTTGAGTAATTTCTTGGAAAAACAAATAAGTCCCGATAAGTTCTTCCTCTTTATATAGCAGTGATGAGCATTTGTAATTTTAACTATGAAGTTTACAGTGCTTTGATTTCTTTCTTCCTGTGTTTAGGGCAGGAGCTTATTCTATGTTCTCTTCAAGATTAGCCATCATAAATGGGATGGTTTAGTGGACAATACTAAGTGGCTTAGCTAAAGTAAGAGACAGTAAATTTGTGTACCCTTGCGATTGCAAGACACCCTTTTGCCAAATTGGTGTTTGGTGTAGCTGATATCTGCTCTGTGTGTTATTGTAAATCAAACATGAGGAGCTCTCTAAGATGCTAAAGGCATGTTTGAAACTGGGATTTAATTGAGTATAATGATGTAGCAAGTGCTCTGAATATGCATTTGATTGAGCTTGTAGGAGATGCTTGGTATCTCCCTGGAGAAGTTTGATGTTTTGAGATCTGAGTATTTGGTTTCCACTCATCTTGTCCTAATGCTGGCAGAAATAGAGAAAGTCTTCCCGTAAACCTTGGTGACGTCAGGTTATATTCCACTGTATTCAAGCATGTGGTTTTATGTTTAGTTTTTTTGTTACACAGATGTTGTCTTTGCTTTTTACTTGACAAATGAAAATCCAAAGGCATCTTTTTGGAGATTTTTTTAAAGATTCAGTTTATATTTCCCAGGTGAGTTCTATTATGTATCTACTACTTCTAGGGAAGACCTTCAGCATGCAGTTTGGTTCACTTCAAAATGTTTACTGCTTTGTTTGTTATGTTTGTTTATTAGCTGTGCTGTCTGGTGAACAAAAGAATGTTATATGGCTATCCATTTAGTTTAACTAATCTAGTGAAGTCCTTACTGTATTTAATGTGGGTTAATCCCGGAAAGGGGGGATCTGCATACCTCAGCAGAATGCACTTTAGGAGAGACAGAAAGCAAAACAGCTTTTTATCAGTTATTCCTTGTTTACAGATATAACCTAACTCATGATCAGCTCTGGAAATCAAGTGTAAGGGCTAGTTTGAAACGGGAGCCTGAAGTTTTTGTGCATGCTGCTTGAGTTAGTAGAGGAATAGGCAAAAGCACATGTCCATGTGAAGTAAGACCCTATTATTTCAGTTTGAGAAGCTAAGCTTGCACCTGAGTAGAAATGTATGATGTCTGAAATAACTAATATGTTAATTCAAAACTTATTCTTCCTCTCTGAAAGCACTGTGTTCTCACAATTGTGATGCAATTGGTTCTCAGCTGATGTTTAATTTTTTTTTTTAAAAAGCCTTGAAGGTGATGATATCAATAAACTATTGAATGATCTACCTGATTTCATGCTGTCTGTGGTTGGAATTGGGTTTAATCAGGCTTGAACATTCTTCTGCTGATAGTGTCCCCGAAAAATACTGGCTTCCCAGATTTGTAGTTATGCTGATTGGAAGAAAGCAACCTTTATGCCAAGGAGCTATTTGTTTTCTGTGGTCCCTTACCACAGAAAGGGTGAGCTGGAGGGGATGGTGCCTTTCCACTTTCTCCTGACAAATGCACATGTTGACACAGGTCTTCCAGGTATCTCTGCCTCTCAGAAGGAATTCAATCAAGTCTTCAAACTGCATGAAACATTTGCAATCAAATGCCAAATGAAGGCGGTCTATACCACAGCCATCTGTGTGCTGGATCACAGAGTGCATCTAAAACTCACCTTTGGAGTAGGATCATATTTTGGATCATCGCTTAGACAGAGATATGCTGTCAGTTGTTACACAAAGAACTGTAACCTTTTAATATGTGATAAAGAACACTGGCTACAAGAATGAGATAGTAGACTGCATCTGTTGCCCTTCTTAACTTGTTTCTTGGCTTTTAAGGGAGGCCTTTACCTCCAGCTCACAATTATTTGACTACAAGGTGCCTAGCATGATACATGCTATAATATAAAAATTGGTTTACTTGAACAACACTAAAATTAAGGTCAATTCATGTCTCAGACTAATTTGGAACTACATTGTTAAAAATGGGGGGGCGGTGTTTCTGTGAGAAGTATAAAACATCATCTGAAGGGTATGCCTACCTTGAGGCTTGTATGTTGGCAAAAATACTGCTGTCTTTTCCAGATAAGGAGCTGTGTTTTCTGTGCTCTAGAATGGGTAATGAAGGAGAGTTGGGGCAGGCTAGGCTCTTGAGTTAGGACAATGGCTTGAAAGTTGAGGTAAACGTGGTGCATCAGTGCCTGGATTTCTGAGAGGCTTAGAAGTACCTCAGGTCTGTGCCCTGCCTGGAAGTTTGAATGTACACCATGTTTTTCCTTTGCTTTTTTAGGCATCACCTAGCACTGTGCCAAGGTCATCAGTCCCTGCATGGGGTTTTGGTCTCTGTAATATGCATCTATCTCAGGGATATAGTAGAGATGGAGAAACCCCTCTTCTTGTATTTCAGAATTCTGTAGGCTTCAATGGGTAGCATTTCTGAAAATAGTTACTTTCCCTGAGATGTAACATGCCATGTGATATTCCTCATGGAGCAAATGTTGTGTTGTGAACAGACTTCAAAAGGCTGTCATAATACTATTGATGAAATAGAGGTTGCACCTCTCTTCTGTTTGGGGTAACTTTAGAGGCTACTCAGGGCATAAAATACCCTATTCTGGACAGTCAAAGGGAGGTATTTAAGGAGGCAGGAATTAATTTTTGTTATTGATGCATTTCTCACAAGAAGTTAGTCTTGCGTTGGGGACCTGGGTATTTTAGATCTTGTAGGTGCGATATGCTGACCCGTGAGACCAAGGGAAGCGCTCGATACGCATTAAGTTAGTCTTGAGTCAAGACAGCAGTATGCTGCCAGTACCCCTTGAAGACTGGAAGATCTAAGTATGTTGCAAAATAGCTTCTGGCCGTAAATGGAAAGCTGAATTCAAGTTTCTCAGATGTAGTTAAATCTGAAAAGAACATGTCCTTCCCCATACAAGCCTGATCTGTGTAGGGGAGACTGAACAAACAAGTCTGTGTGCATGCTCTAGGGGTGAGTCACTGGGACAGGAGAAGGATCTGTGTGCCGGACTTGAAGAGCGGGTAATTATTTCTAGGAATGTTCTAGAGCATTTGGATCATGACACAGAGTTATCTATTGTCTTGCTTGTGTTATTCAATGTGTTCATCAACCTGGGTGATGACACATCTGCGCTATCAGCAAAGGTGAACGTAAAGGAAAGGAAGTGCTTGATGAAGAAAGGCAGGGCCTCCATCCAGAGATGCCTTAATAAATGTGAGACAGAAGCTTTTTTGAGGTTAAATAAGGGAGATATTAGAGAGAATTCCAAAGGAAAATTCACAGCTTTGTTTACAGGCTCTCACAACATTAGCATCTTCCTTCCTTTCTTCTTTTTCTTTGTACTTATCATCCTATATTTATATACATCGTCCTGGCTATGCAGTAGGACAGCAGTGAGCAAGTTTAACTAGCTCACACCTAGGGATTTTGTGCTTTGCCTCCCTTCCCATAGATGCAGAAATCTGAGCCTCCTCTCTAGGTGCAGGCAGTACTAAAAGAGCAAACTCCTTCATGTACTTCACTGCTTATTTCTAGGGACTGCAGTAAGAGTCTGTTTCTTTATCACAATTGAATCTCCAATGTGTGACTGGCAGCGCAGGAAAAGCAGTCCACCTGCCTTAGCTGGGAGCTCCCCATGGACATGATGGGAGCAGTAGCTCTGTCTTCCTGCAAGCTGTCACAGAAATGCTGAGAGTGTGAGGAAAACAGCATTCCCATGAACCTGCACCTACTTCAAAAGGTCTTGGATGTCAGTTTCCCTTGTAACTGGAGAGGCTATTTTTTTTGTTCAGACATGTAACTTCATCTGAATAGTCACTGCAGCACAGTTATGGTGAGTCAGTTCTTGTAAAATCCTTTACCGTGTGGCCTCTGGCATTTTGCTTATTGGCACCAAGTTTACTACTGCAAATAATGTAAAATGAGCAATTATAATTACTTTGATAAATATTAGGCTGCATAGATTAGCATGTACAGCATGGAATATTTAGGAAGAACATTTCTGGCCGCTAAGGTCGCTAAGCATCTGCATCTGCTACTAAGGTCGCTAAGCCTAACTAGCCTATCTGTGATCTTTAAGCACTGTAGTGGCTCTGTTTAAGATTTTCTATTGGCTTATATTTGAACATGGCAAACACCTGTAGCCAATACAGAAGAGGCAGTGTGTTTGCCCACTAAGTTCAACAGCTGGCATAATTTTCGAAAGACTTTAAGCTTCTTCTCTTGTTCCTACATTTGTGTGTGTGTGTGTGTGTGTGTTCCAATTCTAGATTCTACTTGAAGATCTAACACTAGGCTAGCCATGTCTAGAAAACAGTCCAAAATTAGATTTTATCCATCACTAATCCACCTCATATGGTATTGTGTGTTCTTCACTAGAATATTATGTTTACTGTCCTGTTGCCAGATGGTATGAATAAGACTACATGATCATCATTCTAGCAGAAAAAAAAATAAGATTTTTTTTTTCTTTTAAAAAATGTATGAAAAAGCACGAGGTAACTCTTCACTTTTGAAGTTTGATGTGTATGTGCTCTCAACTCATCATCTGCAATGTGGAGAGCCACTGGGTGAGATTTGAAGAAGTTCAATAGCATGCAGAAGTAAGCTTGTGACAGCTAACAAGATGGCTTTATTTACATGTTGGGAGTTTTCTAAAGGGCTGCACTGGAAATCTTGCGGAGCTCTTCCTGGAGCAGACAAGAAGGGAATGTCTGATGTGTCCTGACCATACTCATCATTTTGAGCGTAGTGCTGGTGTCACTGTTTGCATTTATAGAGCTCGGCGATCACCTTCTGCTAGCCTTATTGTAGTGCAGAATTCCCTGCAATCCAGCAGAAGCAAGGACATATGTTCTGAACAGCTATGTTCCTTCCTTAAAATATTCCAGAAGTAATGTTAGTTAGAAACCTCCTAGGCTTCAACATCTATTTCAAGTTGTTTCTTACTTCATTAGAAATTTTGACAGAGATAGCATTTGGCAGTGATTTAAAGGAAAGAAGTTGTCTAGGGACAATTAGAGAGGAGGACTTCTTCCTTGCATTAGGTCTGATATGCAGGAGTTGAGGCGTGTTTGAAATAATGCTGGATCTGCTTCAACACAAGTCCTTACCTTCCTTCTGAGCAAAGCAATAGATCTCACATGTGCTGTGAAACTCTATCACTTTAAATTTATGACCAGTTGCCATAATGGTCAGTATTTCTCTTCCTGTCTTCATGAAACACTTCACACCCCATCAGTGAATGTGAGGAGATAAGGCCAGAATATATAGTGTCTTATTTCTCATGTTGGAGAGACCGTGGTGTGTTGTGGTTGTTATAATTAGTGCATAACTGGATGTGGAGAACAGCTGTGCATAAAATTAATAGCATTCCTCTATGTTTAAATCTGTCTTCTCCCCGAAAATAATTTAAAGCATTCTCTAATGATGTGGTGGTGCTTGCTGCTCTGTGTAGTGCATAACAGCTCACAAATGTGTGAAAAGAAAAAAACTCACTCTTCATCTCTACTCTGTACAACTGGATAACTAAAACTAGGCGTTTCCTGAAAAACTGAGCATCACTCAACCTTGGTCTGGAATGGGAGCTAGAAAGAGAGAGACTCTGTCTTGCCACTCAGTGCATCTATTGCATACACAGAATTTTGTTGCTTATTTTCAGTGTTCAAACGTATTGTCCAGAATGGGTTTAAGCCAGGGTTTAAATGTGTTCCCCCGATTCCTCATTTCAACACCTTCTTCTTGCTCTTATGACTTGGTGTAATTTGGAAGTGGACTAAATGGTGAAACTCCAATCACAAGCCTGAATATAAATTGAGGGGTTTTTTTCAGTTTCCTGGCACCTCTTCTCATTAAGACACAACTTACACACAAAATAATGGGAACAAGATGTCCAGTACTTTGGAAAGGTAGGTCAGCATCATCATAGACTAGATGAGAGTGCGTGTGGAAGGAACTTAACTTCATTCATACAATTTACTGGCTCAATATCTGATGAATCTGGCCCATGTTCTTCCACAAAAAGTGAAGTGAGGGAATGGATGTTTGCGTCGTTGGGAAAGAGAAATCATTGAGCTCAAAATGCTATTAAATCCTTGGCTATAGTTTGGAAGACTTCTTGCACCATACTGATAAAAAAGCAGTAATTTCAAGCCACTTTGATCAAGAAGGTTATTTAAACAAAACCTATCTGCTTTCCTAATACAGGTGACATCTGAAACATATGGTGTTGATTATTGCTTGCTGCCTGTATGTGATTTGAAATGTTGAAGAAGTTCACAGGCTGTTTGGGTGTCCAATGTTATCCTTGTGGTTTGAGCACTAGGTATTCCATAGCAAAGTCTTATGCATCAAATCTTAAAAAAAAAAAAAAAAAAAATTATTTAAATGGTACAGCCAGGAGAAATCAGCTCAAGCTGGGTGCCTCTGAAGAGGGACCCGAAACAAAGAAATCCCTGGACAATTACACCCTTACGGTCTATGTACCCACCCCTCGTGCTCTTCATGCACCTCGCACATGCCTTTTGGTCCAATGGTAATTACTGGTCTGGGGTCTTCTAACACCTTATTGGATTCTTTCTTAGTCTCCAGACAGACCATTCACTGTCCACATCTTGTCCAGCCACAGCAGATGACAACAGCTGCAACTCGTCAAAATAGGAATTATAGAATCATAGAATGGTTAGGGTTGGAATGGACCTTCAAAGGTTGTCTAGTCGAAGCCCCCTGCAAGGAGCAGGGACATCCCCCACTAGATCAGGTTGCTCAGAGCCTCATCCAACCTGGCCTTGAATGTTTTCAGGGATGGGGCATCCACCACCTCTCTGGGCAACCTGTTCCAGTGTTCTACCACTCTCGTTGTCAAAAATTTTTTCCTAATGTCCAATCTAAATCTACCTCTCTCTATTTTGAAACCATTACCCCTAGTCCTATCACAACAGGCCCTGCTGAAGAGTCTCTCCCTGTCTTTCCTGTAGGCAAAGAGAGGATCAAAGGGCAGATCAGTCTGTTACTGTCTCCAGTAGCTTCCTTATCTTCTGGTTCACAATGGTCTCAGGGCCATCCAGGTGCTGTTGACGGCTCTTGCCTCCTTATCTTCTAGTTTGTGCTAATCTTGGGGCCATCCTTTATGTAACTCGGTAAAAGTTATGAGAGCTCAGTAAAAAAATCAGTGAAAGTTCCCAGCTTGCAGCTTAAGGCATACGTAAATCTAGCCACTTATTCTAAGCAAAGAGCATACCAGATTACACACCAGTATGTTATGATTCTTGCATCCTAATGCTAGATGACTGACTCTAACTGATCCAATTCTATTTCTAATGTCTTATTTAAGCTAAATGACTAGTATTTCTTCACAGAACATAGCACTGCCTTTGGCATAGAGGGTTATATTTAAGTTTCTTAACATGCTGCTTCAATTCTGTGCCTGTTTTAGCCTGCCAGTTAGCAGGCCTTCCCTCTCCCTCTACCCCATCCTGCTCACCTCCAGACAAGTTTCAAGTTTTTGGGCTGCTTTTCTTAAGAACAGTGGTCCTTTTAATATTGGATGTGAATTTTCTGTCCTTTCAAGTCAGGAATGCTAATGGTAGCAGTTTGAAAGGCACTGAGGTCTGTGTGGTCCAAGAGGATCTGTCATTTTTGAACTCTGGCAGCCGTCTCTTGAGAAATACAAAAAAAGAGAACTGTGACTCTAGAGTGAGAATTCAGTGAAGTCGGAATTAACTGGAAATCTTGGAAATCTTTTGCTTAAAAAGGTGAAAGAGCTTCATATCTCGCTGGATTAAGCAAGTTGCTGCCACTCTATTCAAGTCATTTTAGTCTCCCTCCCATCTCACTTCCACCCTCCTCCCTTTACCCCCTGATTACGGATATGTTGAGTTTGAAGATGTCTCACTGCTCCAGCCATCCAGTGAGACAAAAAAGATGAATGTCAGCTTGCTGCAAAGGTTTTCTTTATGTAGAATATGCCTGTGCATGAGCGCATGTGGCAGCTAGGGAGGCTTCTCCCTGTCCTATAAAGATTCATGTGAGTTGTGTAAACCCTTAAACTGGATCAAGTAAATTAAAATGAAACTGTTTTGCATTTTCCCTTGAAAGCAGAGATCTGTAGACTGCAATTTCTTCTGATTTCATCAGTATTCCATCTACCCTTTCCATGCCTGAAAAGGTTGAGAGGCAGTGAATATAAACTGAAATTAGGGGTTCCAACTGGATGTAATGAAAAAAAATTTCTCACTGAGAGGACAGACAAATGGTAGAGAAGGTTGCCCAGTGACATTGTGTAGTCTCCATCTTTGGAGTTTTTCAAGACTGGACTGAGGAACCAGAACCTGAGTAACTTTGTCTGACCTGATAGCTGACCTTGCTTTTAGTAGGAGATTGAAAAGATGACTTTGTGAGATCTTGTTTAACCTAACTTATCCTGTGATCCTGCGACTAATCTGTATCTGTTCTGTAAAAGTAAGAAAAGGCTGTGAGAATCAGGATATCATAGAATCATAGAATATTTAAGGTTGGGAAAGACCTCCAAGATCATCAAGTCCAACCGTCAACCTAACACCACCATGTCCACTAAACCATGTCCTGAACTGCCACATCTACATGTTTTTTGAACATCTCCAGGGATGGTGACTCCACCACTTCCTTGGGCAGCCTGTTCCAGGGCCTGACCACTCTTTCAGTAAAGAAGTGTTTTGTAATATCTGATCTAAACCTCCCCTGCCGCAACTTGAAGCCATTTCCTCTCGCCATAACACTAGTTACTTGGGACAAGAGACCAACACTTGCCTCCCTACAGCCTCCTTTTAGGTAGTTGTAGAGAGAAATGAGGTCTCCCCTCAGACCACTCTTCTCTAAACTAGACAACCCCAGTTCCCTCAACCGCTCCTCATAAGATCTGTGCTCTAGACCCCTCACCAGCTTTGTTGCCCTTCTCTGGACCCACTCCAGCAACTCAATGTCATTCTTGTAGTGAGGGGCCCAAAACTGAACACAGTATTTGAGGTGCAGCTTCAACAGTGCTGAGTACAGGGGCATCATTACTTCACTACTTCTCCTGGCTACATTCTTCCTGATACAAGCCAGGATGCTGTTGGCCTTCTTGGCCACCTGTGCACACTGCTGTCTCATGTTCAGCTGGCTGTCTAACAGCAGCCCCAGGTTCCTTTCCGCTGGCCAGCTTTCCAGCCACTCTTCTCCAAGCCTGTAGCGTTGCCTGGGGTTGTTGTGACCGAAGTGTGGGACCCTGCACTCGAACTTGTTAAACCTCGTACAATTGACCTTGGCCCATTGGTCCAGCCTGTCTGGATCCCTCTCCAGACCCTTCCTGCCCTCAAGCAGATTGGCAGTCCTGCCCAACTTGGTGTCATCTGCAAAGTTACTGAGGGACTACTCAATCCCCTCATCCAGATCCTTAATAAAGATATTAAACAGAACTGGCCCCAGCACTGAGCCCTGGGGAACACTGCTTGTGACTGGCTGCCAACTGGATTTAACTTCACTCCTCAGAACTCTCTGGGCTCGGCCATCCAGCCAGTTTTTAACCCATTGCAGGGTACACCTGTCCAAGCCATGAGCTGCTAGCTTCTCTAGGAGAATGCTGTGGGAGATGGTATAAAAGGCTTTGCTAAAGTCGAAGTAGATAGCATCCACAGCCTTTCCATCATCCACTAGGCGGGTCACTTGGTCAGAGAAGGAGATCAGGTTGGTCAAACAGGACCTGCCCTTCATAAACCCATGCTGGCTAGGCCTGATCCCCTGGTTAGCTTGTGGGAATCCATGTTTGTTTGGTCTCAATCCATTTCCAGCTTTGACAGCATGTCAGTATGCTCCCAGTGCTGATCTTTTTGAACGTAATCACTGGAAAGACCAAACAGGTGCTTGAGAGGCATAAAGAAGCAACCTGTTGAAGCATAGCTTGAGCAGGGGATTGTGTATAAATATCCCCATTTTCTGGAGGTAACACTGGGTGAGGCACATGCATACTGAAAGCATGCTGTTACTGTTGCAGCAGCAAGTATAGTTCCTGAAAGCTGTTCACTACCCCTTCTTGGGATGAAGGAGCAGAGACCGGACAGATGGGCTTGCAGGCTGGACTGGGCCTCTGTGTGCATGTCTGAATGCTGTAGGCAGGAATTTGGGGTGCTTTCCAGTTGGAGGTGTGGTCGAAGTGTAGGTAACTGATACCACTGTGGTCTGCATGGAAAAGGAAGGGAGTGCTGTAAACTCTCGCTATTGGCTCTGACTGGGAGGAGTATTACTTTATTGGGCAGGGTACATCAGTGGTTTTCTTTTCCTCTGTTCTTCCCTTAAACTGTTTTTATCTCAACCTTTGAGTTTTGCCTTCTTTTCTTTTCCAACTCTCCTCCCCGTCCCACTGCAGGGCGAAGTGAGGGGGGAGTGAGCAACTATGTGGTATTTTAGCTGCTGAGTGGGGCTAAACCACGACAAAGGCAGAAAAGTGTGATGGCTAAGCCCTCTTGAGCTTTTCCTAAGCAAGTTCTGCAGCAGCTGTTATGGCTGTAATGCATCTGGAGGTGGGATAGAAGGTTTCTGTGCTCAATTAAAATAGAAAGGGAAGAGGGAGATAAAGGAAAAAAATGTGGTCTCTTTTGGATATAACATTTCTATTGTATGTTAAAATAAGTTAATAACCCTTTCCTTTGGTTGTGAGATGCACTGTCACTGAGGAAACTTGGTATCATTGTAGAATATAGAGCATATCAACAGACAACTTCTCCTAATCACTTTTTAAAAGTATCTTGTATGTTTCTTTAAAGACAAACAAAGAACAAAACACCCAGAAAAAAATCCAGCTTTCCACAGTTTTCTCTTTTAGTGAGGTTTTGTGCATTGAAAATGTTTGCATACACATTAGTTAGTGGTTTAGAGACGCATAATAGAAAATAAGAGTGTAACCAGAAAAATTATAAGAAAATGTTGACTCAGTTGTATGCATAAAGATCATGACTGAAATGAACTTTTATAACATAACATTTTCTGATGACTTAAGTGGAAAATACCAGATGTTACTCCTCATGATTTGTGATGCTTCTGTTGCAAGAAGGGAAGAAGAGGACTGATTTATGGTTTTCATATGACTGTGGTTTGCTTTCCTTAACAGTAGAGTCTGTTCTTGTAAATACTCTGCTGAATTTTAACCAGATTTATTTTCTTTGCTTAGATATCTATGGAGTCACAAATGCTTTTGAGTGATGGTAAACTGTATACTTTAAAGCATTTTATCAATACCTGTGTACATTCAAACATGACTTCACGTTCTGTGCTGTTACATAAAGTGTTTTCCAAGGAGGCAAAAAAACCTTAACACTGCATTATTAGCAGATTACTCTGTACTTGGGGTTTCGACTAAGAATTCTCATCTAGTTGGGATTTGCCTGAGTAGTATAGTAACTACAGAGAAATATGCAAACAAGTGCATGGTATTGAATATTAGCAGCTGAACAGCTCATTGCAGAGTATTTGAAGCCTTACAAATGCTAGGTACTAGGTGCTCCTTCCATCAATTACTTGCTGAGCTGAATCAATGAGTAAAGAGATCATAGGCTGAAGAGCATGAGTTGAAACTTTTTCCCAGTAATTTCAGCATTCACATCCCTATCATTTTTTTCTGTGCTAGCAAGTCAACTGTCTTTTACTGCATGCAAGGCCTTGGATTGTGAAAAGCAAAAATATCTGGCTGTATGTGATGACAACTGAGCAGCTTTCTTGATCTACTCATGTGGAGGTAGACTTCTAAATTAAACCATTTTGTCGCCACACCTGAACAGCAAATGTAGACCATCTTTCATGTCTACGTTAATGATCCTTGCCGTATGCATGTGCAGGACCATGCTGGACTTTGAGTTTACTGAATCTCCCATCCTGACATTTGGAGTTGTTATATCACACGAGTGGTGATTCATCTTCATTAGGTGCTTAGGTACTGATCAAAGTTCCTAGACTGTGCTAGTAGCTCAACTTGAGTGACAGAACAGAAAGATTGCAGCTAGGACAAGACTTCCCTTGGGAAAGCAAGTCAAATGGGCAAAATTGCAAGTTACCCCTGCAGCTGTTCCTTACAGTGAACAGGAAGAAACTATGTAGCCATCACATCTATGGAAGAAATCTGTTCTAGGAGTTTTTAAGCAGCAGTCCTTCTCCCTGCATTATACTCTTTATTGGGAATGCTGAAAGAAAATAAAAGCACATCTCATGTAGCTGAGAGGTCATCTCATCTGTTTTTCTTAAATCAGGTGTGGCAGCTCTTCTGGCTACATGAGTCTGCTGTCTCAGTCTGCCATATAGATTGTTCCTGTAGGCAACTTCTTCTCCATTACGTATCACAAAGCAATTAAGTCTGGAGGGAGGCCTCTCTCCATTTCCTCTTCTTCTCTGCCCCCTCCCAAGTCCCAAGGAAGGCCATGTTCAAAGTTAGCTACATGCAGAGAGGACAACTTCTCTCTGAGTAATTGCCATTAAACTTAAACCTTTAGCTATCAGCGAAATAGTTGCATATTTTGGGGTGGTTTTAATAAACTCACTTTGCTCACATCTAGTTATCCTTTGCAATATAATCCTGAATGTATAAATATGGATAAATATATATACTCACTAAAAATCTTTTTGATTAGTGCGTATCTCATTTGATGCTTTTGAGTAAGCTTTCAGTAAGCAGAGATTGTTATAGGCAGACAAGATTCAAGAAAATGTCTTCCTTCTGTGTAAGCATTGAATGTCATTTATGTTATGAATGGGTTCTTCCTCCACTACTTTCCCCTCTCAAAGAGGATGAGATTCTGTGCCTGAAAAGAGCTTTCAAGGGTGTCGTGAGCATCAGTAGCAGCCATGAATAGCAAGACTGATCCAACTGCAGGAAATAGTAGTCGTATTTGCTGCAAGCTTCTCTGTCCTGATACTGGAGACTGTTAGCTTGTTTAGAATAGCCACTTTTCTTGGTACTAGAATGTCTTTCAAGGGGAGTTGGTTCTGCTTGTGTTAAGCTTAGAACACATTTTTGGGGAAACTGTAGTTTGTGTCATGGGGTAGTGAGAACCATTGTGCTAACAGGTGTACATGAAAATACCTGCGCTGCACTCTGTTTCGAAGAGGGTTTCTTTTCCCAGGTACTACAAAGAATGAGCTGTCTTTTACACAGCTTAGAAGCTTCAGAGTATGGAATGAGAATGATGGATTTTGATTGAGTTGAAGTCTCTGTTTTGCATTGTTGCCACTTGAATTACCATTTAGCCCATGGAAAAATGATCCTTGAATCCCAAAGCTCACTGCTTCTGATCAGAAAGGTCAAAAAAACCTACAAGCAAACCAGGGATGTGGTATTATGATGCAACAGGCTGTAGCAACATCTGGAGTTGGCTACTGGCTAAGCAGCAGCAAATGTACAGAATCTTGTGGAGGTTTTTTGTATTCTTTTTCCCCTTCCCTAAATAAAAAGGGCAACCCTACTGCTATTCTATGTCTTTCTGAGAAGTGTGTACAGAGTAATTAGCTAAGCAGCATCAAAGTACATCTGAAAAGGTGAAGTCTGCAGAAATTATGAATTTTAAGATACCAGTTATAGTGTTTAATCACTGCTTATTTTAAGAAAAATGTGGACTTCCAGTCTTCTTGGGCAGGATATGCTTACTTGTTTGTTTTATTTCAGTACATACTTTCTGTGGAAGATATTAATGGTTTTTGTTGCTAGTTTATGATACTTACCATAAAGGGACTTCACCCCTCCTGGTCTTGCTATGACTGGTCTGATAGTCTTTCTTTATCAGGACTGTTGGAATGTAAAGTTCTTTTTAATGCTTCTTCCTGGGGTAATGAGTCATACTTGAACTTCAGTAGGATTTCCTTAATGATGTAGGCTGTTTCAAGACATTGCTTTTCACATCAAGAGGTTATGGCAAGCTCTCACACCAAGGCAGGGGAACAAATGTCTGTTTTTCATTCCTGGAAAACCGCTTACTTCTGAGTCACTTGGCTTCTGTTCAGAAGGAAAAATCGGGGAAGATCTTTTCATAACCAGCTTTTCCTGCAGCAAAATCTGGAATCATGAGCATTGGGAGGCAATTGCTGCAGTCTCAAAGCAAAACAGGCTCCTCTGCTATTGGAATGTTATTGTTGTTCTCCTGTGTCCCAGCAGTTGGAGGCATCCAGCTGGACCTGGAAGCAGAGCAGAAAGCAGTTTGACTTCTGGTGGCCAGAGGAGAAATTTGAGCGGAGGTAAAACTTAGCTTCTGTGGTGAATAGATTTTGCATTAATACAATGAGAATTCTGTAGCATGAGTTCTAAAACATTTCTAGATTATCTTGTCAAGATGGGCATGAAAAGAAACATTAATGGTGAGGTTTGGAATAAGCAAGCAGTTGACTAAGTATTTCTGACCTGTTTATGGGGAGGGAAAGTAAATTGGTTCAATCGGAGCCAATGTTCTTGTGTCAGGGTGATCTTTGCATTAGCATACGTGTTACACTTCTGGCAAACTGGCAAGTTATTGATTGATGTGTAGCCTTCCCATACACCTGGTGCAAACAGCTCACTGCCCTTTAATGTGGTTACATACTGGTTCAGTGGCTCTCCATTGGAAGCCTCAAGAGCAGAGCAAGTGGAGAGCAGAGGTTTGGGCCAATTCAACAAGACCTGTGGCCTTCATCTGCTGGAGATGGACAGGTTGTCAGGATAATATCTCGGGATATGCATCAGGTATTCACCAGTACCTCTCAATGTCAGCCTGAGCCTTCTCAAGTTTGTTTCTACTCCTGTTAATAACTTCAGGTTTTCAGTGGCAGGTGAGAATACAAGGAATAAAAGTGACTGTTGTGCATAAGCAGGCCTTGTGCTTGAGTTATATTCTTGGGTATCTTTTTTTTTTTTCCTCTTTTTTCTTCCTGGTGTGGTGCTCTACCAGTTTTCCCAGGCTTGTCTATAGGAACAGTGTGCTACAGCAAGTCCTCCAAATACATTTTGGGCTGCCCTTCTGGGAGTCCTGAATATAAAATGTTTGAATCTACATTTCAAAAGTTGTGCTGCTCGTAACTGTGCTCTGACTATCCTAGTTGAAGACAGGTTAGCCTGTTCCCTAGCTGCTGAAACACTGCCTTTCCCTGTATGTCATTTTGTTTATACAGGAGGACAAGATGCAAGTAGTGAACTCTAGCAAGGGATTATTTTTTGCTTACTTGTTTTAATTAAACATCCAGATCTTTCTGACATTTAACTTATCTATGTGTCTTGAAAACTTGATACCAGAAAGATCTGTGAAAGTTGCTTCAGTGCCAAAATTCTTGCAGCTCTAATTATCTAGTCAATTTGAGTGGTGCAAATGTCCTAAGTGAGAATAGCAGCACAGTGGTATTCACTCCAAGTTGGTTATAGTTCTGTATGTTGTGTAGTTGATAGCAGGTTGCATTTTTTTTATGTGGTTAGCAGGAAGCTAAATCCAGGTCACTAGGACTGAAGCTGTTTAAATGCTAACTTCTGAGAAAAGGGCATAAGTGAAGCAAACATCTGGAGGAGACCTGTAGTTTGAATACAGAGATGGGGGGCAGAAATTCTTAAAACTAACAGCTGTGCTCTGTACAATCCTATTCCAGTGCAGTGTTTACAAGTTAATATGTGTTAAAGAAATGAATGAACAATCTGCTGGGCTTCCTTCAAATAGCTTTGTATCTGAACAAAGTTAAGTGCATGCACAAATGACCTTGAAAAATTATTATACTTTCATTCAAGGGCTTCGATCAACAGCTATTTGTTGGTGTTAGGAGCATTGGCAAGTATTTTGTCTCATGCTTTAGGAAATAGAGTGAAGCTTTATCCACCCGTATGACTAGTATGATCAACTCTACATTGAGCTCTGTATTGTTGAATGGAGATGTGTGCAACTAAGTATGCTGTGTAAAATCCCAGCAGTAGAATTCTGTCATCTGTCCTGAGTTCTGCTCTTAGGCTTCTCAGGTACAAAGGGTGTTGATAGCCCTTGTACTTTGCTTAAAAGCCAATTTCAGTGCTAGCTTTTCAAAATTTGTCCTTGTCCAGATTTGGCTCACTAGAATAAGGCTTTGGTGGTAACGCAAGCAGCTGAGGAGCTGGTAGGGCTGTCATTTTAAATCCTGCACCAGTCCTGAAACCTGTAGCTGAAGTGGAGATGGGTGTGTTTTATCACAGTTGCACCTGATATGTGTGAATCAATGCACTTTGGAATCTGACATACTGATGAGTCGAAACTTTTTTTTTTAAGAGTGTGACTACATTGTTTGACCTATTTTTACTGTTTGTTTTAGTTTGAGATGAAGGAAATATCTATTGACATCTGTACTGGAGACTAATCTTGTCGTTTTGTTGTCTGTTGCCTATTTTTGGAGGGAAAGCAGCAGAAGCTCAACTATTGGGTTCAGTAAGCAAGTATCATCTTCAAAGTTTCCTTTTGTTGGCTTCATAGCTGTTCTGTTTTCTTAACGATATATCTCCTAATTCTCTTGAAACTCACCTGAAGAATACAGTGCATCTGTGAGTAATGCTGTTGAATACTTTAAGACTATTAAGAGGTTTAGTGTGGCTGCTGGAAAGGCTACCATGAGATTATCTGCTTGTCCTGTGAACCTTTGTCTGTTCCGTGTTTGAGTGTTTGTCAGAGTTGTTCACCAAATGGGAAAAAGAATGTCAAGTTCAGTCTTTATCTCATAATCTTGTGTTCCCAGATGTCTCAGCTCCTGTACCTTGCTGGTCAGTTTCTTAGTTTTAGACAGGAGTCCAGACTCCTGGAGCCTGATTTTGTTATAACTGTTAATCTGCGAGAATAAGATTTGTGGGGATCTAAAGTGAGAAAAAAAAAAAAAAAAAGTAAATTGACACAGTTTTGAACTCTCTGGTCATTCCAGTAACTATTTTAGCATTTAGAGTTCTCATTGTTACAGGCTGCATGAAAACCATGATAAATGCTTCATCACAGATGTTCTATTGTCTGCAACTACCTAATTCTTAAATATCAAGTCTGCATGGAGCTATGAGTGTCTAAAATGCTAATACTGCTTCTGGTAGAGATTAAGCTTTGCTGCCTGTTATCAAAAGGAACTGTGTCTGATTTAACTTCTAGTAAAATTGCTTTTCCTTACAAATGCTGTTCCACTATATCAAGTAAAAGATGGGCTTTAATGCAAATTTATAGGAAGCTGTATAAAAGAGGCTGTGTGTAAGTATGTGGGTGTAAGTGTGTGCACACATATTTTTATATAAAATCATAGAATAGTTAGGGTTGGAAGGGACCTTTTAAGGTCATCTAGTCCAACCCATCTGCAAGAAGCAGGGACATCTTCAACTAGATGTGGTTGCTCAGAGCCCTATCCAACCTGACCTCGAATTTTTCCAAGGATGGGACATTCACCACCTCTCAGGGCAACCTTTTCCAGTGTTCTACCACCTTCAGTGTAAAAAATTCTTCCCTTATGTCCAATCTGAATCTACCTCCCTCTATTTTAAAACCATTACCCTTCATCCTGTCACAACAGGTCCTGCTGAAGCGTTGGTCCCATCTTTCTTGTAAGCCCCTTTTAGGGACTCGAAGACTGCTATAATGTCTCCCCGGAGCCTTCTCTTCTCCAGGCTGAACAGCCCCAACTCTGTCAGTCTGTCCTCATAGGAGGATGATCTGATCATCTCCATGGCCCTCCTCTGGACCTCTCCAACAGGTCCACGTCCTTCTTATGTTGGGGGCTCCAGAACTGGAAGCAGTACTCCAGGTCTCACCAGGGCAGAGTAGAGGGGGAGAATCACCTCCCTCAACCTGCTGGCCACGCTCCTCTTGATGCAGCCCAGGATGCGATTGGCCTTCTGAGCCGCAAGCGCACATTGTCAGCTCATGTTGAGAAAGTCCAAGGAGAATGTAGGCCCCCTCCGGAAGGAGACTGGTGTCCTGGTTACCCAGGACATGGAGAAGGCTGAGGTACTCAATGACTTTTTTGCCTCAGTCTTCACCAACAAGGGCTCTTGTCTCACCACCCAAGCCGTGGAAGGCACAGGCAGGGACTGCGAG